>CM045451.1:818737-966237 GCA_024666655.1 Dascyllus trimaculatus
ATAAAGACAGTAGAGGTATAAATAAAGACAGTAGAGGTATAAATAAATAAAGACAGTAGAGTATAAATAAAGACAGTAGAGGTATAAATAAAGACAGTAGAGGTATAAATAAAGACAGTAGAGGTATAGATAAAGACAGTAGAGGTATAGATAAAGACAGTAGAGGTATAGATAAAGACAGTAGAGTATAGATAAAGACAGTAGAGTATAGATAAAGACAGTAGAGGTATAGATAAAGACAGTAGAGTATAGATAAAGACAGTAAAGGTATAGATAAAGACAGTAGAGTATAGATAAAGACAGTAGAGGTATAGATAAAGACAGTAGAGTATAGATAAAGACAGTAGAGGGGAGGTGACACCGTGAGAAGCTGCCGTTCGACTCTTTGCGTTTCTCAGCCTTGTGTTTGCTTTTCGTCACAGTTCGACCTTGGTGCTCGTCTGAACACTGGACCACGGCTTTCACACGGCTTTCACACGGCTATCACACGGCTATCACACGGCTTTAACGTGTCTGTGGATGTTTGATGAGCTCCCAGTGAAGAGCAGCAGCTCCTCCTCCTCCCCCATCACCTCCATTTGCTCCCCCTCCCTCCTTCCTTCCCTCCATAATCTCTCAGCGACACATCGAAGTATCTCAGCGTTACACCAGCCTGTCCAGCTCAAAGCCAGCGTCAGGAGACGAGAGCACGGGAAAACCTGAGCTTTACAAGGCTGCAGCTCTGGACTGGTGCGTGGATCTACCTGTAGGACACAGGAAGTGAAGGAGCTCAGGTGTAAACAACCAGAGAGGAGGGGGAGGAGCCAGAGAGGAGCTGCTGGTCCAGACTGAGGCTGAAGGACGGGGCGACTTTGAGACTTAATTAAAAGAATCATAGAATATTCTGGTCTGTCAGGAGGAGCAGCGCGTTCATACGTGTGTGTGTGTGTGTTTATAAGTGCACTAAATGAAAATGTGTGTGTGTGAGGCCCGACAACAGTACAGGTCTGTCTGCAGCAGGAGGTTAATGATAAAATCTGACCTGCTCACTGACGGACAGATCAGGAGATTACACACACACACACACACACACACACACACACACACACACACACACATTCCTTCAGAGTGTGTGTGTGTGTGTGTGTGTGTGTGTGTGTGTGTGTGTGTGTGTGTGTTCACCACTAATTAACATCTCCATGCCTCTGTTCAGGCTGTCATGTTCTAATTAAAGCGGCCAAAAGGGGAAAACAGGCGCAGCAGCGTCGAACACTGGAGGTTCTCCAGCAGGGAATCCTTCAGTCCTTTAGTCCCGTCTGAAGCGGCTTCACGCGGAAATATTACAAACATTACAGTGAATTAAAGTGTTTACAAGCAGAACCGCGGCCCGAAGCTGAAACCAGACGTCAGCAGAGTCAGAAACACTCAGCAGAGACACAGAGGAGTCACCAGAGACGTCAGCAGGAGGCTGGAGCCCTGCTGGTGTTAACGTCCAGGTCACTGGACGTACAACCCTGGGTTATTATCAATAATATTAAAGTTATTATCACTAATATTCAGGTTATTATCAATAATATTCAGGTTATTATCACTAATATTCAGGTTATTATCAATAATATTCAGGTTATTATCAATAATATTCAGGTTATTATCAATAATATTCAGGTTCTTATCATTAATATTTAGGTTATTATCACTAATATTCAGGTTATTATCAATAATATTCAGGTTATTATCACTAATATTCAGGTTATTATCAATAATATTAAAGTTATTATCAATAATATTAAAGTTATTATCAATAATATTCAGGTTATTATCATTAATATTCAGGTTATTATCATTAATATTCAGGTTATTATTATTAATATTAAAGTTATTATTATTAATATTCAGGTTATTATCACTAATATTCAGGTTATTGTTGTTGATATTCAGGGTTTTCACTCCTCTGTATGACAACCAGAGCTTTAAAGACTTTGATGGTCACTATCCAGATATGAGACACTGTTTACATCAGTTTCCAGGTTATTGATCGGAGTTTAATACCTTTACTATGACCATATAGAGACTTTTAACATGTCAGTAGAAAAACATCCAGGTTACTGACACTCTGGTCCACTGATATCAAGTTATTGTCACTTCTGTACATTAATATTCAGGTTTTTGGTAAATCTTTGCTTGAATATTGAGTTTCTTCACACGTTTTTTGCTTTAATTTCCAGACTATTAATAGTTTTCTGTGTTTATATCCAGTTGTTTAAACTTTCCTGTGATAATATATATCATTTTTGACTAATTAATATTATAATATTTATGTCTTAAGCATTAATTATCCAGTTTCTTAAATAATCTTTGCTTAAATATTGAGGTTTTTGACAGTTTTTTTGCTTTAATACCGAGGTTACTGATGGTTTTCTGTGTTTATATTCAGTTGTTTAAACTTTCCTATGACAATATATTGGGTTTTTGCCACATCAGTATGATCACATCTATTTTTGACTTCTTAATATTTGGGTTTTTGATAAATCTTTGCTTAAATATTGAAGGTTCTTGACACTTTTTTGCATTAATATCCAGGTTATTCAGAGTTTTTTGGTGTTAAATTTGAAGTTTGGTGTGATAATATAACATATTTAACATGTCAGTAGAAAAACATCCAGGTTACTGACACTCTGGTCCACTGATGTTAAGACTGTTGTTGCTTTTGTGCATTAATATCCAGGTTTTTGATAAATCTTTGCATATATATCCAGGTTCTTCACACATTTTTGCTTTAATTTCCAGACTATTAATAGTTTTCTGTGTTTATATCCACTTGTTTAAACTTTCCTGTGATAATATTGAGGTTTCTGACACATTAGTATGATAATATTTGTGTACTAGTTATACTATTTGTGTAGTATTTGGTACTTTTGTTTGTTAAGATCCAGGTTTTTTATATCTTATTGAGATAATATGAGTGTTTTTAATACTCTGGTCTGCTGATATCCAGGTTTCTTGTACATTTTTGCCCAAGTTAAAAACTATTTCTACATACAGACATCATTATTTATAGTATTAAAGTCATAAATGACCCGTATCATGTAAAACCTGGTGAACAGCAGAACAAACGTCACCAGAAACCTGAAGGCTTCCAAACCTTGGTGGATCAATACAGAGGTGATCGATATGTTTAGCCTCAGTTTGAAGACATTACAGAGACGATACTGAGGGTTCTGGTCCGTTAATATCCAGTTACTGTTCTGAGCCAACATCCAGCGTTTTCATAATATATAATAATAAACAGGTTTTTAACTCTTTGGGGAGTTAATATCCGATTTATCCAGACGTGGAGCATCAACATCCAGGTTACTGTGTCTGTTAATGTCTGTGTTCAGGTTTGAGGGACTTTTGTTTGCTGACGTCCAGATTTTTCACTCTTCTGACACTTTGGTGCGTCACTGTTGGGTTTATGGTACATTTTTCACTGAATATCACTAACGAGACATTTCCTATCGTCCATAATGAGGTACAGCATCATTCAGAGGAAGGATTTAATCATGAGACAAACTACAAATCACAATAAAATCAGCCTGCAGAGCTCCGTCAGTCTAAACCTGCCTTAATTAAAGTCTACATTCTGAGGATCAGCTGATCAAATCAAACCCTGCAGAACCTCCAGTAATAAACTTGAGTCTTACCAGGAACTGATCTATGTTGAGGACCGTCTGGAAGGTGTTGATCCGCTCCCTCATGCTTCCTGCTGGTTCTGGTTCTGGTTCTGCAGTAAGTGTCCCTGCTGACGCCGGCGTCCTACATGCGTCCTCCACCCCGGCCCGCCTCGTGCGGTCCAGACGGCCCCGGTGACAGATCGGGTCAGAGCCGCTTGACGAGGACAATAAAGTGTCAGCAGCTCTTAATTCAGAGCTCCGGTCTGCAGATTCCAGCAGCCGGATCAGAACTGATGGAGATAATACCTGCTGACTGAGGGGAGGTCAGACTGAACTGTACTTTATGTAGACGACGTGCTGCAGCGGAGCCTGGCTGGACTCAGAACCAGAACCAGAACCAGAACCAGAACCAGAACCAGAACCGCTTTGACACTGAATCTTCAAATCTGAATTCTAAAGATTGAATGACAACAGAAGCACACAGGAAAGCAGTTTATAGGAGATTATTATAAAACTCAGCCCTTAAAACACCAGAACTGAACCCGTCCTCACTGCATTTAGATTTAAGGCGGGTTCTGATCCGACCAGCAGGGTTCTGTTGAATGGAAATGACTTAAATTAGAGACTTAATCATCCAGAACCTGTGAAAGAACCGAACAACATCCCAGTGGAGACCTGGAAGACTAAAAAACATCCAAACAGTCCTTTATCACAGATTAATCTGCAGCTTTAAAAGCTTGAATCTCTTGATGAATTGAGGCAGAATGAGTTCCTTTTTCCATTTGTTCTCATCAACAACTTGCAGTTTTGTTTATTTATTGGTCAGAAATTGGATTAATTGGTAGAAAAAGTCACATTTAGTGACGAATAAAAGTCTGCAGCTACTGATTGTCTCATCTCCTAAAGCAACACGGAGCGAAGACGCTACGACTGACGAGGTGTTTTCATTTACTGTCTGGAGCTGCAACAGATGATTGATCAGCTGGTGAGTCATCAGCTGCTAAATTAATCACTATGTATTTCAATAAACGATTAATCAGTTTGTGATCATTTTAAATAAATCAGTCTGAACTCTGTGGTTTAATCAGTCCCTCCAGGAATTCACGATGTTGCATCACAACAATTAACACAAATTCAACCAATCTCCATGAATTCTGCAATTTCGTCCAATCACTGCAACTTGTCCTCAATTTAGTCCCGCCTCCCGTGAGTTCCACCAATCACAGCAGTCCCCAGTAATGCACGTACGTCACCGGATTCACTTCCTTGTTTATGGTTTGAAGATACAGATGCAACAAAAACTACTGCAGAACAATTCCCTGATGTTCTTCACCAAAGCGGAGCTAAACTGTTTTCACCCCGTGGAATATTGAGGTGGAACACAAACCAAAACCATCCACTGACAAACACTTTTCTACCGTAAACATATCAGGAGAATGGGTGAAACCAGCGGACCACAGACCAGACAAACCACCGTGATGAAGCTGTTGATCCAGATCTGTGGCAGCACTGAAACAATGAAGGTCAGTTAGATTCATTAACTGACATGACGAGCTGTGAGCGTGTGTGTGTGAACACGCGTGTGCCGGGATGTGGAATTAACTTTTTAAACTTTTAAAATGTTTAAATGAATTAAACAAAACAAAGAAAAAATAAAACTTTTTGACAATTTTTTACCGTCTCCTGCAATTTTATCACAACAAATACGCTTCAAAAGTCACAACTTAAGTCGCAATTTTTTAGAAAAGCTGCTGAATTCAGACATTTTAGGAGCAACAATCTGGAAAAACACCTAATAAATCCTGGAGGGGCTGATTAATCTTCTCCAGTGTGAACATTCCTGGTTTCTTTCCTCCTCTATGACTCTAAACTGAACATCTCTGGACTGAACCAGACTTTGGAAGAAACTCTGACCCACATTTTAACATCTCTGACGTTTTAGAACCGATCAGTGCATCTAATCATCACTGGTTGCTCTTCTGTTAGTAACTGATCTGAAGACCTTCATCCAGTCTTTGTTGTTGTGTCTGATCATCAAACCTTTCCATGCAGCGTTTAAAGACCTTTCAGCTCCTGAACGCCTCACACTCGCTTCCTTCACCTGCCTGTGAACCCTGCTGCAGCCTCCACCTTCCTCCTCCTCCTCCTCCTCCTCTGTAAACCCCCACCAGGAGGTGAAACTCTACTCGGGATAAATTTAGCAGCAGTGTGACCCAAAGCTCACTGACACACTTCAGCCGAGTCTCCCCGGAGGCCTGTTGTTCACACAGATGGAGCTTTAACCTTTACAGCTGGTTATCGACACCGTTTCTCCGTTTCCTCTGCCTCCTCCTGCTGCAACCCTCTGATTATTACGTTATAATTAACCTGTAATTGGAAAACGCGCCGCCATATCGGATGAAATTTAACGGCTTAATCGTCTACGGGGCGGTCGTTCCAGTCTGCTGGCAGGTGAAGGCTGCCGCTCTGAGACTTTTAGGATGGATTTCACTGCTGCTGACGCTCCGACAGATCCAGACCCGTCTCCTCACACAGCCTCGATTTTAGCCGAAACCCGGCGGCCGGTTCTGGGCTGCTTCCTCCTGGTTCAGGTCGGAGGAAGTAATTAACTTTACAAGCCCACGGAGCGTTGATCGGCTGATTCCAGGTCAGGAGACGTCTGGACCTGCAGGTTAACGTCATCCACAACAGGCTGGTTATCTACCAGAACCAGCCAGAACGAGGCGTCTGTCAGCTAAAGGCTGTAAAAACAGAACAACCTGCTGGACTTTCAGCCTCCAGGTGGTCTCTGGTCGCGTGTGACGAGATGCTTCCTCAGAATGAACCAAACCTGAGCTTCAGATCAAGATATTTAACATGAATCACTGTGTTCTACATGTCTCCTTTTAAACACTGTTTGCAGCAGATCCAGTAGAATCAGAACCTCCCTCCTCCTGGTTCTGGTTCTACTGGACAGACTCAGCTGAGACCAACAGGGAAACATCCAGAGAGGGTTCAGATTGAACTGCAGGCAGTGTAAGGAGAATCCAACCTCCTGGATCAATGAATGAATGCAGCATCAGAACCAGAGAACAGAGGAGACAGTAGCAGAGCTTCCTCCTATAATCAGTATTAATTACATTTCCAGTCCCTCCAGGATTTCACAGGTGTTTTTCCAGATTGTTGCTCCTAAAATGATCGATCAGCTGTTTGGTTCTAAAACGTCAGAAATGTTGAAATGTGGGTCAGAGTTTCCTCCAAAGTCTGGTTCAGTCCAGAGATGTTCAGTTTAGAGTCACAGAGGAGGAAAGAAACCAGGAATGTTCACACTGGAGAAGATTAATCAGCCCCTCCAGGATTTCATGGGTGTTTTTCCAGATTGTTGCTCCTAAAATGTCTGAATTCACAGCAGCTTTTCTAAAAAATCACGATGTAAGTTTTGATGTTTGAAGCGTATTTGTTGCGATGAAATTACGGGAGACGGTAAAAAGTTGCTAAAAAGTTGCATTTTTTTTCTTTGTTTTGTTTGATTCATTTAACATTTTAAAAGTTTAAAAGGTTAATTCCACATCCTGGCACACGCGTGTTCACACACACACGCTCACAGCTCGTCACGTCAGTTAATGAATCTAACTGACCTTCATTGTTTCAGTGCTGCCACAGATCTGGATGCAGCAGCTTCATCACGGTGGTTTGTCTGGTCTGTGGTCCGCTGGTTTCACCCATTCTCCTGATATGTTTACGGTAGAAAAGTGTTTGTCAGTGGATGGTTTTGGTTTGTGTTCCACCTCAATATTCCACGGGGTGAAAACAGTTTAGCTCCGCTTTGGTGAAGAACATCAGGGAATTGTTCTGCAGTAGTTTTTGTTGCATACGTATCTGTATCTTCAAACCATAAACAAGGAAGTGAATCCGGTGACGTACGTGCATTACTGGGGACTGCTGTGATTGGTGGAACTCACAGGAGGCGGGACTAAATTGAGGACAAGTTGCAGTGATTGGACGAAATTGCAGAATTCATGGAGATTGGTTGGATTATCGTTAATTGTTGGGATCAAAGCATCATGAATTCCTGGAGGGACTGATTAGTTCTTTTAAGAAACTGTCTAAATATGATTAGAGAAGAAGCATTCCTCTTCTCTCCGACTATGACTTGCTCTACTTCTTGTTTTATTTCTGTTCATTACAGCTTCAGTTTACGCTGAACAGCCAGAACAGGATGAAGAAGGAGAGAGAATGAAGATCCTCAGTCATCCAGGTCATGGTTGTCCTCGTGGTTTCAATCACAGCATCTGGACTTGGTTGAGTTTCTAGAAGACGTTTCACCTCCAAGACGAGAGGTGGAGCATCTTCTAGAAACTCAAGCCAGTCCAGATGCTACGATTGAAACTACGAGGATGAAGGAGGAGAGAGGACTCAGAGATGTCTTCTGTCGGCAGGACTCAGTCAGAACGAAGGAAAAAGGGCAAAAGAAAAGTTGAACTGGATCTCTGAATGTTTGTTGGTCTCAGCTGAGCCGGTCTCAGTCTCAGTCGTGTCAGAAGCTTTTGTACAGAACCTGATTGTTTGTTTTCTGAATAACTCTTTAATGAGACGTAGAATAAAGTGGTTCTGATGAAACGCTCTGATTTGAAGGTCGGTATCAGTGAACCGTACATCAGGTCGGGGGGTTTTGGGGTTCAGAGGTTTAAAACGGGACAAACCCTAAAAAGAAACCTGGAGAAAATAGAGATTTTCATGAACATCCAGACTCTGAGTTTGGTTCTGGTTCATTTTCCTGATGGATTAGTTTTCTAATCCGTGTCTCCTGATAAACTGTTAGCTGTGTGGTTTTCAAACCAGTGGATGTCGTCCCTCAGAGACTTCCCAGTTTTTTCACTGAGGTTTGTTCATCACAGCAACATGATTTATAATCCACCAGCAGCTGAAGTAACACTTAGTAACCTAAACATTTAGATGCCTTCAGCGCTCGCTGGGAGCTCTAAAAACAGAACGCAACGTGGACCGAGTGTGAATCTGTGAAGCAGCCAAACATCAACCTGAAATAAAAACCAGGATCAATAAATAGCTGGTATCTATTAACGGCTCCACACATCGGCTCATCCTAAGGGCCCTGATGTCTTTCACACCTGAGAGGCCTGAAGCCTGCAGACGCTGTGATTCATGCAGGTTCCTCATCTACATCCGACTCAGATCCATCTCCTCCGAGGAGAAGAGGAAGAAGCGACGCTCTGTTCTACAGCTGCTCCACTGTCTGTCCGATAAAGACCCGTCTGGAGCTGTGAGTCACTTCAGAGAAACCAGAGTGGATGGAGTTTAAATGGAGATGCTGCAGGCTGCTGAGCTGGCCAGGATTCAGTGACAGGACTTCATCTAACCTGATCAGCTCTCCGGGTTCTGGTATTTATATCCAGCAACATGAAAACAGCCGGGACTCTGCGAGGCTGCAGCTCCAGGTGTCCCTCAGGAGGACAGATCAAGAGGCCGTCCTGCTTATCGGAGGGACGACTCTCCACTTACCGCCTTCACTGGCCGACGTGGGCGGTGAGAAAGACTGCATGCGTTCCAGGGATGAACAAACAGATCTGAAGTGGCAGAAATCTCAAGAAGAAGAAGCCGAGCGGGAACGAAGCCAAGAGGTGGACACGAAAACCTCAGACTGGAGTCTACAAACCTCAGAACACACACAGAACCAGAGCTCTGCATCCAGAAACTAGGATTTAACTGCTGTGAGGAACCATTTCTCTGCAGCTGCATTTTAACAGCACACAACCAAGTAACCAGAAAACATCCACACTGATGTTTTACAGTCATAGAAAAGCAAACAGCTGGTATAAAAACGCACCTATTCTTCTTTTAAAGTGTGTCGTGTCAGGCTCAGGGGGCCTTTAAAGGCAACCGACTTTAAAGGCTTCTGGAAACAAACCTCTTGTTGAATATGAGGTAAAAACTGTCCCTAATGGCCTGAACCTCTCCACAATGTCTGAAGCTTTGTCTGAAATGAGTTAAAAACCTGAGAGCAATGACCGGAAACTTGTCCAACGTGACTGAAAAAGCCAGACTGACCCAGAACCTTCAGTCAGACAGGAGCCGACGCCTGGACGGACACGCTGTGGTTCTGTTGAACAAAGAGTCTCTGGACATCAGAGTCTAATCACCTTAATGCAATTTGTAATCATCTTCTGCGCTTTGTCAACCTTTAATCCTCTGAACTCCAGCGTCTCTGATGATGCAGATAGAAAACATTCAGCGTTGAACAGCAGCTCTGTACATGTTAGCGTTCCTGTCTGACTTGTTTCTGACCTGTAACTCTCTGAATTTCATCCATGTGGCTGCTGCTCACAGCCGAGCCGCTGATGGATCCACGGCTGCACCGAGGAGCTCAGAGTTTTTGGTTTTTCACAGAATCTGGTGAAGCAAAGACTTCAGTTTTGGTAAAAGTTTAAACGAGACACGTAGAAAGAATCAGAAATGTTGGGACTCTGGGGTTCAGAGGGTTAAAAGCAGAACACAACTCCTCATGTTCATCCCTGCGTGAGAAAATACAGGAGTGAAACTGACCACTCATCCTGCAGAGACGAGCTGGAAACCAACCAACCCCCAGACATGGAGTCGCTCCAGTGAGACCGACGGCCTGATATAAGTGTGTGAGATGAAGAGTCGACGGGAGGATGAGGAGGACTTGGTGATGTAACAGAGAAAAGATGAAAACAGCCGACCAGGAGGAAAAGTAAAGAAAGACGGAGAGGAGGAGTAAAGTGGCGGAGAAGACGAAGGTACAGGTGAGTCAGTAGAAGAAGAGGAGAAGTTAAAGAGGTGAAAGCTTCAGCAGGAGGACGATCAGCGAACACCTACCAGGGTCTGTTGGTATCTCAGAGCCTTCCTTTGCGACGCATCTGCAGCCATTGACTCGCTGTCACTGATCCAAAAATAACCTCGCTGGACACCCCAGCATTTCCACCGGCGTGGACAACACCATGCACACACACACACACACACACACACACTGTTCACAGCAGGTCAGACAAACAGGTAAACATCCTCTAAAGTTTCACTCAGAGAATCAGCAGGTGAGTCGGTCCAGACGACGGCTGCAGGTGATCCAGAGATCCAGCCGACAAACAGAGCAGAGCAGAGCAGAGCAGAGCAGAACCATCTGATGAGGCAGCGAAGGACGCAGCGCTTTCCTTTATTAGAACTGCAGACACCTAATAACACACACACACACACACACACACACACACACACACACACACACACACGGCCGGCCTGAGGTGTGTGTGTCTGGATGGTGTGTTCTGTTTGGACAGGGGTGGGAGCTGGAAGCCCCCCAGGGCTGCCCCTGCAACGTGAGGAGGCAGGAAGGTCCACACGACACCTCACCAGCCAATGCAGCGAGGCAATCCCACACTCACATGGTCGCCCCCAAACCTGCCCTCCCAGAGGAAAACTACCCCCAAACCTGCCCTCCCCGAGGAAAACTACCCCCAAACCTGCCCTCCCAGAGGAAAAACTACCCCCAAACCTGCCCTCCCCGAAGAAAACTACCCCCAAACCTGCCCTCCTCAATGAAAACTACCCCCAAACCTGCCCTCCCTGAGGAAAACTACCCCCAAACCTGCCCTCCCAGAGGAAAACTACCCCCAAACCTGCCCTCCTCAATAAAAACTACCCCCAAACCTGCCCTCCTCAATGAAAACTACCCCCAAACCTGCCCTCCCTGAGGAAAACTACCCCCAAACCTGTCCTCCCAGAGGAAAACTACCCCCAAACCTGCCCTCCTCAATAAAAACTACCCCCAAACCTGCCCTCCCCAATGAAAACTACCCCCAAACCTGCCCCTCCTCAATGAAAACTACCCCCAAACCTGCCCTCCCGAGGAAAACTACCTCAAACCTGCCCTCCCCAACAAATCACTCTAAACCCTGCCCTCCCCCGAAGAAAAACTACCCCCTAAACCTCTCCAATGAAAACTACCTCAAACCTGCCCTCCCTGTTGTGCACCCACTCCCCAAACCTGCCCTCCCACAAGAACTGTCTCCCAAACCTGCCCTCCCAGAGGAAACTACCCCAAAACTCATCTCTCTACTACAAAAACCACCTCAAACCTGTCCTCCTCAATAAAACTACCCCCAAACCTGCCCTCCCCAATAAAAACTACCCCCAAACCTGCCCTCCTCAATGAAAACTACCCCCAAACCTGCCCTCCTCAATAAGAACTACCCCCAAACCTGCCCTCCTCAATAAAAACTACCCCCCAAATCTGCCCTCCCCTGGTGAAACTGCCCCTAAACCTACCGTCCCCAAGTCAAAACTGCCCCCAAACCTGTCCTCCCTGGTAAAAAAGCCTCCAAATTTACCCACCTTGAGGAAAACTACACCCAAATCTGCCCTCTCCTGGTGAAACTACCCTTAAACTCGCCCTCCCTGAGGAAAACTCCCCCTAAACCTGCCCTTCCAGAGTAAAACTGCCCCCAAACCTGCCCTCCCCTGGTGAAACTGCCCCCAAACCTGCCCTCCCCTGGTGAAACTGCCCCTCCATGCTGCAGTGTAAACTGATCTGCGTGTTGCTGAAGGTTCAGATAACCAGAGGAGTGGATCTCATCAGTGTTTGGAGGCTAGAAGGCTCAAAGGTTTCCAGCGTTCCCAGTGAAAGGCTCATAAACAGAATAAAAACGTCCTCCTGCCAGTACAGAGTGTTTTCATCAGTGTGGAGGATTCAGCCGAAGATTGTTGGAAACAAACGATGACTAAACAACGAGTCTGGACCCGTCCCTGAAAGCGGCGAGGGCCTCATGTTGGGAACCCCTCAGACAGACGAGTCAATCAGCGGTTCCTCCTCCGGTTCCTGCTCCCCACAAAGACACACAAACACCCCAGATCCCTTTGGCCCCGCCCCGCTTTGTGGCCCTCACGCTAGCGCATAGCGGGCTAATCTCACCGCCACACCGGAGCAATGTGCTGCTCTGAGCGGCGGCCGTGAATGACTGAGGACAGCTGGCCGGGCCTCCATCTGATACGCCCAGAGCATTACGGCGGGCAGCAGCAGCAGCAGCCAGGCGTCCCGATCGCAGCGAGGACAGACCTGAGTGCAGCGGAATAGCGGAGATCCAGTTCTGCTCCACCTGAGACCGAAGACAACACGCACAAACACAGCAACAAGGAGGATCAGGTCCACGGTGCACATTCAGGCAGAGGTTCACCCCCTGAAACCTGCAGAGAGACGCCAGATTCAAAGGAGCAACACAGAAAGGGCGACTTTTATCATGCAGAAACCATAAAAACAGACAGACGTCACCTTCAGGGGGGTTTGGACCAGTCATGACTGACTACTGAGCTCAAAATAGTAAAAAACAAATATTTAAAAATCCACCAAAAATAAAGCACTGGGCTGAGCAAGAATCTGTCAAATACTAAAAATTCTGAGATCTTTGGTGCAAATGTGGAGCCACGACTGACCCAGCAGAGACCAACCACCAGGTGGCAAAAATTCAGAGAGCTTTCAGGTGAACTGCAGGCAGTGTGTCCACAAAGCATTGGGAAATAGAACCTACTGGATCAAAAAATATATTGAAAAGCAGCATCTGAGCCCGAAACCTGCAGAAAGATGTCAGATTTTAAAAAAGAAACACAGAAAGGACAATTTTTATCAGTCAGACACTGTAAAAACAAATGATTTTCACCTTTCAGATGGTTATTGGACTAATATGTCTGACTTTTGAAGGAAAATTGACCAAATCTGAGCTCAAAATCGTAAAAAACAAAAACAAATTTAAAAAAATCACCAAAAATAAAGCACCAGGCTGAGCAAGATTCTGTCAAATTCTAAAAATTCTGAGCTCTTTGTGCAAATGTGGAGCCATGACTGACCGAGCTGAGACCAACCACCAGGTGGCAAAAATTCAGAGAGCTTTCAGGTGAACTGCAGGCAGTGTGTCCACAAAGCATTGGGAAATAGAACCTACCGGATCAAAAAATATATTGAAAAGGAGCATCTGAACCAAAACATTCACCACTGGGTTCGAAAGTCAAGTCATCTTCAGAAAAATATGACCAAAATGACACCATTTATCAGATGGAAACTGTAAAAACTGAATAAAATCACCATATTTTCACCTTTCAGATGGTTCTTGAGATAATCATGTTGGACTTCTGGTGGAAAATGAACCAAATCTGAGCTCAGAATCACTTCAGTCTACAAGCCTCGTTTAAAAATTCACCAAAAATAAACCGCTGGCCTTGATGAGATTGTGTAAAAATAAAAAATTCTACACCCCTCTGTGCAGCTGGGAAGCCACGATGGACTCAGCTGTGATTAACATTAAAGTGATAAAAATTCAGAGAGTTTTCAGGTGAACTGCAGGCAGTGTTTCCACAGGGAGGAGAGGAGATGAGAAGAGAGACCGAGAGGAAAATCAAACAACAAACTGAGACACAAAACAATTTAATGACAAACAAAAAAATTAAAAAAGACATAAAAGCACTAAAAGGAGAAAGAAAAGGACAAAAAAAAAAACAATCAGAAAATGACAAAAAGTGACCACAAAGAGAAAAGACTTTCCCAAAGATGCATAAACCAACGAACAGAGGCACATCTCTGGTTCTCTCTCCTTCTTCATGGTGTTCTGGTTCCATAGAGGTGAAAGACTTTAGACTCACAGTGAAGAACATCGAAAAACACCCAGGAGAAGCTCAGCTAACGGAGGGCTTGAAGACACGAACGTTAACAAAAGCACACACAGTGACACACATGCAGCTTTAAGGAATCAAACTCCAGACTGGTCTTGGTTAAAACCCACCGTTGGTTTATTGTAAAGAACATTTGGCAGTTATTGGTGCTGACAGAAATAAAATCTCTCCCTGCCTCCTGAACAGAACCTGGCAGCAAATATCGACCTCCGAACCCTCTGAGCTGCAGAAAAACTCCGCTTCCACACCACTTCAACGTTCCTCTCTGTCTTAACTTCAGCTTGTTGATTATAAAAACCCTAACAGCAGCTCCAGACCAGGTAGAATCTGCTGCCTCCACCTCGTATTCTGCTTCTGTCGCTACAACACTGTTGTAAATTACCCGCTGTGCCTGCTCAGGGCTTTTCTGGGAACCGTCGGAGCCTCGAGGAATAAATTTCCTTGTGTGGCCGGCTGCCCAACGAACACAATACACCGAGGAAGCACCGCCATGCTCATAAATTCACCCTGCAGATCATCCTCACATGGCTGCTGGGAGAAACTGCATATTGGCTACGGAAGACGTTTTTAAACTTACTGTAGCAGCTACAGTAAAATACAGCCGGGAGACTCGACACTGGAAGAAACACTAGAGTTAGTGAAGGTCATGCTGCAGGAGACCCTACAGGTAGCACCGTGTCCAGCCCACCACCACCACAGAGACTCTGGACGCCCCGACTGAACATCCACAAGATAAAACAACGATCTGAACACTTAAAGAATCACTTAAAGCTGCCCTGTAGCTGCTTTCCTCTTCAGACTCTCATCTGACTCGTTAAAACCTCATAAATCTGTATCTGCTGTCACGACGGCGCTCACGCTGAGGTGCAGCAGATACTTGGAGATGAAATGCATTAGCCTCTGCTGTGCTGCCCCCTGCCTGTCACCGCACCAACAACAAGGAATGATCACCGACGTTATGTACAGGTAAAAAGAGGCCCTTATAAAAACAATCTGGTACAAAATAAAGCCACAAAAATAGATCTGTGTAGAAAATACGTCTTAAAAAGAGAGACCTGTGCAGTTTGTGTAGGATTAGCATGTAAACCCTCTAACTGGCATCGACACACACACACACACACACACACACACACACACACACACACACACACGGAGGCATTGTATGCTAATGAGTCCGACTACATGTAGATTAACATAAGCTTCCCTCTGCAGGATCTGTGTGTCTGCGGTGGGTAACAGGATGTGTGGCAGTCAGCCGTGTCTCCAGCGGAGGAATGGATCTGAATGTATTTGCATATCAATACTGGGGCTGGTACTTGGGGAACAGGTAGAGGTCTTTGCACAGCGAGCTGGTGAACTCAGACATCTCCTTGCAGCGGTGGTGGGCGGTCCCTGGAGCGTAACCCTCCCTCTCCTTGATCCGACCGTTCACCTGGAGACGGAATCACACGTGTGATTACAGTCATGTGTGCAGAACACGACACGATGCAGAACTAAAGAACACATTTGTGAGATCTCTTCTGTGCCTTATTTGCATAAGAGTTGGTGCTTGTATTTGTTTGTGCTATCTGAGCAGTTTACAGGATCGTGGCTGGTGTGTAAGCTAGCTACTAGCTACCTTGTGGTCCCGGTTTAGAGTTTGACTGTCTGCTAAGTTGTTGCTGTTGTTTAAATAAGTCATGTTCACGGTCATAACTGCAATGTAAAGCTCATGCGCTAATTTTATGATTGTAAAAACCCTGTTCCCATTCAAGCTAAAATAGTTCATATATGTTTTGATAAAAACTTGGGAAGAATATAAGTTAATGAGTTAAAAACGGTTAAAAGATGAGTTAAAAAATCAGTTTTAAGACTGAATGCATTTATTTGTGAGTAATGTAGAAGATACTCAATCTAATTGTGAACAATGGTCAAGTTTCTTTGTGTACTATTAAGAAATTGCACTCAATACAGTGAGCGAAGGAAATGAGCAGCGTGTTGTTGTTTTCTTACGATCTCCCCTCGCTGCTCCCCTTTTTAAGGGCACAACAACTGCAGGACGTAAAGCCCCGTTCAGACAGGAGATGAGGAACATTTCTGGCTTTATAAACCCGTTAAAGACATTCATGGTAAAGTGCAACCATGAGAAAGCCTCCAGTGATGATTAACGACTACTGGCCAGAGCTCTCATGTTTTCAGTGAGCAGTCGGGGGCTAATTGACTGAATGCAATTCAGACACATACGGTTTACTGTGTTCACATTGTGCTTTTGTTTTATTGGTTACTGATTGATAAAGCCTAAGATTACTGGTTAAACTCTCTTTGGAGATCCTGCTGCTGCCTGATGCTGCAGGTATTTAATACACTCAGAGGAAATAGTCCTGAACAGCTGGAAGAAGCAAACCTCAGCTCCTGTCAGCATCTTGTGGTGTGAGGAAAACGTAGATGACATTAATTATTGGTGAGTATCATTAATCTTTAAGCTCATGGACATGTGGTTTTGTAGAGATCACACACTGTAGAGCGAAGTCAGTGAGAATGGAGTGTCATGATTTTGACTTTTAAGCCTCTCTGTGATGTTTTTGGTGAATATTGGAGCTGAAATGTGGTAAAATCCCTCAAATCACTTCAGAGAACTTTAAAACCGTCGCTTGTGTCTGTTCAGGTGACGGTTCAGCTCAGGGTCATTCAGACGCCGTCAGACCACCAGAGCGTCTGAAGGGGTTTGAAAGTAAATGCAAAGCGGGGTCACCTGCACCATGATGTCAGCCAGGTGAGTGTCTCTGGAGTGCAGGCGGAGCGCTGTGTTCAGCTCCTGGATGAACCAGGACCCTCTCTTGGTGTTTCTCATCGCTGCCGTGCCTTGAGGAGGAACAGACCAAACAACAGAAGCTTAATACATCAGGCTGAGACGAGCTGAGGTCTTAAATCAATACCACATCCACCTGCTGACATTTATCTATTTCTCAAACACACTTCTGCACACAATCCATCTTCAACATAACAAACACAATGAGATTTATTCCTCAGTCAACAGTAGAAACGCTCTGCAGCTTCTCGCAGCGCTTCTTCTTGTTTTGTTTATTTTACAGATAAATCTTTCCTTCTGTCCTCCACCGTCTGAAATGGATCAACAGGAACATGAACACTGTCCTGCCTTCTTCCCTCCATCTCCATCCCTCTGACTGATTTAACTCTTACTCTGACCAGTGTTTTAACCCTCTGAACCCCAAAACCTGTCGGCAGGTTTGAAAGGCAAATACTGCTCACGTGACGCCATGAATTACAGACTTTAAAGTCTCCTTTAAATATTCCGACAGTCTTTGAATGCATCACGGGCCGCACTCTGTCCCATCAGGAAAATGAACACATCTGAGCTGACAGTAAACATCTTTCTACAGTTAGCGTGAAGACGTTTGTAGAGGCTGTAAAAATGGAACGAGTGACGTACCCATAGAACGTGTCGACACAACAACAAGGAGGCAAAACTGTCCCAGAGAGACAACAAAATGAGAGAAAATGACCACAAAGAGACAAACCTACCCTAGAGACATGTACGACAACCACAATGAGACACAGAACTAGAAAAACAAGACAAAACATGAGAAAGAAAGAGATGATGAATGACAGAAAAGAGACAAACACTGAAAAAACAAGACACTAAATGAGAAAAATGAGACACAAAATGAGAAAACCAGACACAGAACTCGGAAAAAAATGAGACACGAAGCAACAGAAGGGAGACCAAACTGTTCCAAAGAGATATTAAACTACACAAGACAAGAAAAATAAAACACAAAATGAGAAAAACGACACCTAAAACAACAGAAAAGAGACAAAACTGATCCAAAGAGGCACGAAACGAGACGTTAAGAGTGACAGAAAACAAAAAACAACACACAAAATGACAACAGAGACATAAAATGATAAAAATGAGACACAAAATGAGAAAAAAAATGAGAAAAAAATGAGACACGAAGCAACAGAAGAGAGACCAAACTGTTCCAAAGAGATATTAAACTAAACAAGACAAGAAAAATAAAACACAAAATGAGAAAAACGACACCTAAAACAACAGAAGAGACACAAAACTGATCCAAAGAGACACGAAACAAGATGTTAAGAGTGACAGAACACAAAAAATAACACACAAAATGACGACTCAGTGACATAAAATGATAAAAATGAGGTACGAAGCAACAGAAGTACATCTTTAAATCTCTAATACGGTGGTTGTGCTGTTTCCATAGAGCTGCCGTGAAAGACGAACAAACAGGAAGGAAAAACCTTTCAGAGTCCGGAGGGTTAATAACCTTCACTCTTCAGTTAACGAACGCAGCTGCACATCTCATGAACGAGTCCCAGAAAGACAAACGGGATGAACTTACTAATCCTCTGACCTTTGAGGGAAGCGAAGCCACAGATCATGTCGGACCTCTGGGGCAGTTTGATCCTGGGTTTGATCCCCAGGTCTCCTCTCTGCCTGGAGTCTCCCTGTCCTTCCCTGCCGGCGTCCCGCTGCTCACAGCTGGGAGAACTGGTCCTCACCGGTCCATCGATCTGCTCCACGCCACAGTCCATCTCATCTGGAAGACAGGGTTTCAGCTCAGCCGCGAGCATCCAGCAGCTCCAACGTAATAAACAGTGAAATACAAGAGCTGACAGCTTAGAAGCACTGATCTCTGCTGTAGAGACGTGTATTTGTCTCATGTGTCTGATCTAAAACAGTGCGTCAACACAGGAAGAAGCTCAGCCATGTCTCAGTTTAAGTCGCCCTGTCCACCAGCAGTTATTCTACTTTTCTGCATCTTATACACACAGTTACAGAGACTGAGCTCTGAATGTAGGTTTTTATTACTTCCGCTAAGTAGGTTAAGTGATGGCCAGCGTTGGTTTGTTTGTTTGTTTGTTTGTTTGTGTTCAAAATAACTCTAAAACTCATGGACGGATTTGGATGAAATGTTCAGGAAATGTGTGAAATGGAACAAAGAACAGAAGATGACATGTTGGGACTGATCCGGATCACCGTCTGGATCCAGGATGTTTTTTAATGTAAGTGTAACCAGGTGGACAATTAAATGCGGTTTACTCTAAAAGCCACCAGAGGGCACTCTTGTTTTTGGGGTAACCCCCTCTGACCACATGACATTTTGGGTCTCCACGCGACAGACAGCGACAGTGACGGAGTTCTCTTTCCTTCCTGAGCGACATACGCACGGTTGGGCCGGCATTCTTATCTCCGGTTGTCTAAGAAGCTGGGAGGCTGTTAGGAGCTGCCGCGCTAGAGGCCGCGCCTGTTCATTAGGTCGGATGGGGTGAAGGCCACATTGTTGGTAGGACATTTGAACTGTATATAATTACATTAGTATCTGTAACGTTCCATAGAAAATATGTGAATTGGGAGATTGTGTTGGGGGTGGACTGAAGCTGCTTGGTGGAGGTATGAACTCTCTGAGGGCTTTTCTAGTTCACCCTAAAATAATAATAAAAGTATCAGAAAATATTGTACACCTTCCTACAAAATGTAAAGAGTTTTAAATTACATGTATTCAAACTATGATCAGTATTTTGCCTGAGCGCCGGTTGAAAACCTCTCTTTGATTCCTTCTGCACTGCTTCAACATTAATAACAAGTGTTCTCTTGCAGAGGCCTTCAGATGAATCAGATCTAGAGGCCTTTGAGCAGCTCTGTGGTGCGTCTGAAGGTTTCGGTTTCCTCCTGAGGGCTCTGAGGATTCATCACGAGCATCACGAGGTGTGAAGTCGGACCACAACCTCCATCGCAGGGACAGAAGAACCCGCCAGGAGCTTTGAGTCTCTGATTTATTTTATGTTTATGCTGCTGCAGTCGGTTATAGAAGCAGCTCTACCAGACGTGGAGGGACGTGCTGACACCTCCTGCTATGAAGAGGTTTTATAATGCAGCAGGGGTCCGACAGATTTACCACAGCCATGCTAACGAACCCGAGTCTTACCTCCTCTGCAGGCCTGGATGAAGAACATCTTTGGTTTGTTTTGCAGCAGCGGACAGTGAGCGTTGTCAAAGGACTCGAACACCCAGTCCAGCTGAAACAGACCGAATGATTCACGGTAAATGTCTGAGAAAAGCGACATCACACACATCAGAACAGAACCCTGTGAGAAGGACCGACCTGCAGCAGCTGTCCGTCTGTCCCGTAAACAGCTCCGTCCACTCCGTGAGAAAGCAAACAAACCACACAGCTGTCCACCGTCCGGTGCTCCGGACGTCTGCAGAAGCTCTCGATGCAGCTCCTCATGCCCTTCACAGAGGATAACGAGTACAGGTGGCACATGTAAGTAAAGTTTAACGTCCAACAGGTGTCCTTCTGAAGACTGGTCAAACTAAATAATGAGGTCAGGGTTTATCTGGATGTGTCTAATTAGGTAAACATGAAGTGTGTTTTCTTGGCAGCCTCCAGTGGAGAAATGAGCATCCCCTCACCTGATCAGTGGGGAGTGTTATATTTATCAACTCATTCCACTTCCAAACTGATTGATGGATTTATGCAACTCGATATCCAGGTGTCCTACCTGAGCAGTGAGGTCTCTGTGCACGGCCACCAGGTAGTCCAGCTCTGTGAAGACCTTCCTGAGGACCTCGTCGTCCACCTCGCCCCCCTTCCTGGGGTCCAGATCAGGAGCAGCGTGAGAGTCGAAGGTCACGTTGCTGATGACGAGAGCGAAGCCACGAGGAGACGAGTTCATTCTGTAGGACTGGAAAGAAAAGACGAGTTCATTCTGCAGGACTGGAGACAAGAAAACATACCACAGGGTTAACAGGGTGAGAGGTTTCCCACCATAAGTTCCCTCAAATAATCAATTTTTATTTCAGGTCTTTTCTTGAATAACTTCCTCGTTCTAATCTCTAAATGGTCTTGAAATCATTTTACTGGTCTCAGGAAAACAAAAACAAAGAGGTGAAGCAAGATGTTATAATATTCTGACCGAGCAAAATCAACCTCTGATTTTTTATAAAATAAAAATATACATACAGAAATTTTTCTTTCCTGTTATCATGAGAGTCGTGTCGAGGATTATCCATTAATATGTACAAAAAATAAGAAAAGCTTTTTCTGTAATACATGTAAACGTAGAAAAGACTGTGAGACTGACAGTCATTTTAAAAACTCCAGCCCTGTTAATGTTAAATTACTGATAATTTATGTACACTATCATGTAATACAGTCACATAACAGCTAACCAGCAGTGAAACATGCACTGTTGTCTATCTAGAAGGCTAACTAGCTGACTTCATGCTGAGTTCGTAAGGTTTTTCTGCATTACAGTCCCTCCAGGAAGTCGCGATGCTGTGATCACAACAATTAACGCTAATTCAACCAATCTCCATGAATTCTGCGACACCTTGTAATTTCGTCCAATCACCGCCACTTTTCTGCAATTAAGTCCCGCCTCCCTTGAGTTCCACCAATCCCAGCAGTCCCCAGTAATGCACGTACGTCACCGGATTCACTTCCTTGTTTATGGTTTGAAGATACAGATACGTATGCAACAAAAACTACTGCAGAACAATTCCCTGATGTTCTTCACCAAAGCGGAGCTAAACTGTTTTCACCCCGTGGAATATTGAGGTGGAACACAAACCAAAACCATCCACTGACAAACACTTTTCTACCGTAAACATATCAGGAGAATGGGTGAAACCAGCGGACCACAGACCAGACAAACCACCGTGATGAAGCTGTTGCATCCAGATCTGTGGCAGCACTGAAACAATGGAGGTCAGTTAGATTCATTAACTGACGTGACGAGCTGTGAGCGTGTGTGTGTGAACACGCGTGTGCCGGGATGTGGAATTAACTTTTTAAACTTTTAACATTTTTAATGAATTATACAAAAAAAAAAGAAGCAACTTTTTACTAATTTTTTACTGTCTCCCACAATTTGATCGCAACAAATACGCTTAAAACATCGCTACTTCTTAGAAAAGCTGCAGAGAATTCAGACATTTTAGGAGCAACAATCTGGAAAAACACCTAAGAAATCCTGGAGGGACGTTATTATCTCGCTGTAGCACGAACCAGCTAGCTGCTGTCGGCTGAATATCCCCCTGATTAAACATGATGCCCCAAGACTGTGAACTAACTGGCAATAATCGAACCTTTCAAACAGAAAAATCAAATTTTCTAACATTTATGTCGCAGTTAATCATCAAAATGTGAGAATATAGTTAATTTTTTGCATAAATAACATGTTTGTGTTGTTCAAAGTGACTCCTGCGGTTAGATTAGACCTAATATATTTTAATAACAATCTAAATGCTGTAGAAATGAGTTCACTTAAGCTTACTTCTTGTGTACATATTTCATCAAAATGTTTAAAATATACGTGTTTCAGGAGCAAACATACGTTGTTCTGAAGGCAGGCATCTTTCTCTAATTCATTCTACTATTCTGCCACTAGATGTAAAGCAGCCTACAAACTCTACTCTGTTTGCTTTCTGTGCTTCGTATCCAAACAGGTGTTGTGACTCTGAAGGCGTCTGTTTCTCCAGAGGCTACAGGCGAGTCATCACAGAGCTGCTGAGCTCACCTGGTGAACAGATTTACCTGCTGGCAGCGTGAGAGGTAAAAGTCGGGAGTGCAGGGGAGGACTGGAGTGTTGATGGGGCTGTCGGCATCCAGGCTGAACTCTGCAGAGAACAGACAACGTGGAAGTAAAATCAGCTGTGAGGCGATCATTTAATCTTCTACGTGATTAGTCACTTCCAGAGGAACTAAATCTGCTGCTCACAGTGAAGAGAGATGAGTGTTGGATAAACAGAGGCCAAAGCAAAGAGCTCAGGCTGTTCCAGGATCAGAGTTTTAGTCTAAAGAGGCTTCATGTCCTACTTATGAAATGTAGCCGAGGCTGCAGGTTCCTGTCAGGATTTAATTCAGTTCGGTGTTATTTATGTAGAACCATGTTCATACTGCATATTAAAACAAAGACTTTACTAAATGCACACAGAGAAACCCAACAACACCAAAGGAGAAGCCTCAGCCTCATCTCTAGGAAGCTGTTCTCCAATGTAGCTTATAAACTAGCTGTGATTCTTCTTTAGGAGAGAGGACTGAGGTTTCTCTCCCTCATGCAATGATCTAGATTTATTCTCCACATTGTACACAACATTAAATTCACCATCAGTGTTTGTTTTCCTGTTTAAGGATGTGATCTGGTGTGATATCTCCCTGACAGCAGCCACAGCTCTAACCTCTGCCTGTTCCAGATCAGGCTGCTAACTCAGAGCGCCGGAGGCTCCAGCTGCCAGTGATGTAACGACAAACTTTGTACAACAATGCTGTGAATGAGTCACTGTTCGGGCGTGGCGTCTGCAGACAGCAGCAGCGACGCACTTCTCACTGATAAGAGTTCAAACGCTGAACACTGGACTCACAGAGCAGCTGCTGGGTTGAAGAGTCTGACTGTATATTCAATGAGCTGTCTTATAAGCAGACAGCAGATACACGCTGTAGCCCAGATACCACATGATGTCTCCAGGAAACAAACACTGAAACCTGGTTGGACTGGTTGAGAATCCCTGCAGCTCACCTTCAGTCCTCTGTCGCTTCGCTGAAACCTCCTCCTGAGTTGGAAGCGGAAGAGAAGAATCCAGGAACCTCTGAAACAGAAATGAAGCACAGACCATCAGAGACAGAAGCTGCTGAACATTCATGTGACACCTGTAATCCTGAACTAACTGTTATCCTGTCGGCTGAGCGTCTGGATGTAAAACACAATGCATTCTGTGATCCTCACATCTGCTGCTGGCTTCTCTGAGTCCTGTCTGTCTCTGTTCCTGTGCTCCTCCCTGAACGATGAATCTGAGGACGGAAGCAGGACCGATGAGGAGCTGCTCACCTCACTGCTCTCCTCTCTGTCCACCGAGGACGTCTGTAAAACACCACGTTACTGAAGCTCCACATTCATCCTCCTTGAACTGTGAGCATGTGGAAAACTGAGCTGACAAGTAAGAAAGAGCCCTCAAAGACGGACCCCAAGAGACAGAGGTTTCCTCAGGTTAGGCTTCATCTGTATTTGAATGACTCCTGTTTATGTGAGGGTCAGGATGTTACAGTTACCACCACAATGAATCCTGCTTATACGTTACTACAACAATAAAATATGCAGATGCGAAAACTCAGCTATGGCTGCTTCCTCTTGAGCTAGTTTGCCCACGTGAGATGCTACACGGCACGCTATTGGCTGACGGATGGGAGGCGACCAATCAGAGCGCTGCGTTCTGCATCCTGGGCTCTGATTGGCTCAGTGACCGTAGCATCCATAGACATATATACGTAGACGCTGCATTGACTGTGGAGGGACGTGCCTAAAGCTCCGCCATCTTGGTACAGGGCTAGCAGAGGGGGGAGTGAATGTAAGTCTATGGAGGTAAGAGGTACTCCACAATCTTAAAGTAGAATTATTCACTGAATTTTCCACCGATTTCTAAACGGTTTGGTTTGTTAAAAACGTCACACATGTAGCTTTGACACAGGATGCCTGGATGCTTTTGTTCTATTTATGTCTGCCTGTCCGTCCTCCATGTCTGACGTTTGTAACAAACAATATATGTTGACAACTGATGGATTTATGATCACTTTTATAGTGCAGACATGTCATTCCTCTATAGACGTAATGCACTGTAGGGGCGAGTGGCACTGTACCAAGATGGCCGCCGCGTAGGCACGTCGGCTCCAATCGGCAGCAGCAGTCAACGTGGCGTCTACGTATATATGTCTATGGTAGCATCAGCCTCCTCCATCTCCCGTGTACAGCAGCGTTCAGCATCTGGCCTTGTCCGTTCTACATGGACGTCTGGTCGCTGAGCGTAGTGTTGGGTTTATTTCAGCCCTACGCTTGCCCATGCTTCTGGAACCCAAGCATGGGGAGGGTGTATAAAGCCTTAACATATATAAATAATGAAACAAATATAAGGTCGCTACTTTGAGGATTTTCATCTACTGCGGAGGGTTCTGGAACCAAACCTCCGCCACAAACCAGGGACCTCTGTATTAATCTAAAATTGCATAGATACCGTCTTAAATATTAAAGTTTAAGGCTCCGTCCACAGGAAGACGAGCCCAGGACTAAACACACCAGTAGTCCATCCAACCCGTGTATCGTCCACCAAGCAGCGTTCTGGGGGTCTGAAAACGATCATGTCTGAACCAAGGTCCCAGAGTGTAAAAAACCTGAAAACGCCGTCTTTACGCCCTGTCTGCTTCTTTTCCTGACACGCTTGCGTCATCGCTCCACTTCCAAACTCAGAAATCGACGACACCAATGTCTCCGTATAGTGCTGCGTATGTCCTGCTGATAGTTCCACCTCATCGTCCGTCCAGACTAGAGTCCTACCAGCTCGTCCATGTTCTATGTTTACATCCTATACAGATTTCATGCCTAAAGTCCCGCCGCCAGTTTCCGCTTGTTTCTGTTACGGCGTCGTAGCGCCACCAACAGGCCTGGCATGTGTTTTACATCGTTTTCAGGCGTATCAATGTGGACGGACACGTTTACTGGAACAGCTCCGTTTTTATGGAGAACGTTTTTGAAACTACAAGGGTTTTGGCTTCGTGTGGACGGAGCCTGAGATAGAAAAGTTTCCAACAAATCAGAGATGGTGGAGCAGAAGGATCCTGATGATTGGAGATGAAATGACTCAGGAGGTTTCAGACATTCAACCCACATCACTAATGAATAAGAGCAGATTAGCAGCAGCTGTTTGCAGTACAGACAGAACAACTCTCTACTTTTCCTGACATTAGTCTTTATGTAAGATGTCAACCATTAAACTCCCTCCAGTAATTATGGGACTGATCATCTCACCTCTCTCTTCTTCTCTGTCCTCTCCAGGACCAGTCGCCCTGACTTTCCCTCTGGTTCTTCCTCAGGCTGAATAACCTGTGAGCAGAAAACAGACTAAGAGCTGCACTGAGTCCAGTAACAGTCTGCTGTGATCCACCAGGTCTGCACAAAATCATATTCCTGTGCATCTAAACTGCTTCTCAGTCAAGCTTTTGCTGGTATTTGCTCGTGCATTTTATTTTCTGAGCGCATCACTGCCATGTATTTTACTGCTTCACTGTTGGTCCTTTTCAGGCAACCAATCAGATATTAGATGGAAAAAAATGGAGGAGATGCTTCGAACAACAGGGTCGTATTTTAAGCCGAACCAGGACATTCTTCTGAACCCCAACCAAGTAGTTTGTTGTCTGACTTGAATCAAGCTCCTAACATGTGGCGGCGTCTAACAAAGCGTGAGACTTTCCTACACTGAACCAGACGGCGAGTAAAAACCGAAACTAAACACCAGAAAACAAAACTGACGGATTCTCGTCCACCTCAGGACATGAAGTCTGGTCTTCTGGATGAAAGTCTGATTTAAAAGCTAAATTACGTTCCCTTCAAAACATGTCTGAGGATGCAGTTCATCTGTACAGGGATGTATTTTTGTGTAGGCATCCTGTGGCTCTGTGCGGTGGCGATCAGCGGTTTATGAACTCACGTCGACGTGCGTCTCTCTGCCGTCTCTCTCCGGCGTTTGCATCAGGAGGTCACACAGATGCTGCTGCTGGGTTTCTCTCAGAGCGGAGATGAAGCTGCTGAAGGCTCGAGGTCCTCGCTTCGGTAACAGCAGCAGCAAACGCCAGCTACGCTTGTGAGACGTCTGTTCTGCCTGCAGGAGAGGAGGCCAGAGGAGAAAACTAAAGATCACAGAGGAAGACGTAGCACAACATTTGATTTACTCTTATCACAGCCCTAAACAGAGGGCTGAACAACAGACTGATTTCAAATTAAAACCCCATTCAGTTGGCAAATTACAAAAGCTGCAATCTAAGGTTTATGTTCGGCAGCACGTCTGACCGAAGGTTTAAACCGTCAGAGGTTTTAAAGGCGTCTCATCTGGTGATGCTCCACCACAGCTGAAGCAGATATTTCTCTGAATCTTCCAGTCCTAACTAAAATTACGACGCTCGTTTAAAGGAGGTAACTCGTGATAATCTGAGATGTCAGTCAGGGAGGAACATTAGCTTTTACCTGACTGGTTTTTCAAACTGAGCTTGGTTGTTTTTAATTTTGGCAGCTATTAATTCATATTTCTGTGATTTGGGGGCTGCAGGCAAAATCTGTCTTGCTTTATCTCCACCCAGTGATAAAATCAGTACTCTAACTTTTACCTGAAGAAAAACCGTCACAGAAAATGTCCTGTCTTTAACCCCAAACCTTAAAGTCAGGAATGTAAGAGAGGATCAGTTTAATTTTCTCCTCCGTCTCCATAAGCAGTACTGGTAAGAGGAGTCTTGCTGATAAAATCCCAGCTGATGTGGCTGTAAAACCCTTCAACCCTTCATGTAAAAGGAAAGAACATGAACAACATCTAAAAACATCCCTGGTTTTTATTTTATTACATTTTGTTTTACTGTTTGGCTCTACTGTGGGGTTATCTTCTAACCCTGATGGGTCAATGTGAGGCCGAACGTTTAAATGACTTCAAATCAGAATCTGATCAGATCACAAAGGCTGCAGTTTAGATCTACTAAATAGTTTATAGAGTCTGACTCAGATTCTTAACTGTCATGTCGATGGTTTTGCAACTTCATGCCGTCTTCCTGGAGCGAGTCACATGTTTTAAATCTGTTGTAACCTTAATAATAAACCAACACTTAAATCATATAACAAAAAATAACATTAAGCAAATCACCACCTCTGTATCTGTCAGAAAAACTCCAGTTAGACTTTTTCCCGAACATCCAGAGGTCAAAAGATGATTCAGGTTTTGACTGTCAGCCTGGTAAACACAGGTGTGACCATCGGGCCACTCTGACCGTAACCTTTCCCACCTCGCTGACAGCCAATCAGCAGCCTGCTGACAGCCGCTGATTGGCTGCTGATGGACTGTTTATCCTCGTCAACATACCAGGATGCTCTCCGCCATGCTCTCCGTCAGGATGTCGTCGGCCTGCAGCGACTGGACCAGCAGCTCATCCACCACCAGCTGTTTGCAGAGAACCGCAGAACGTCTGCGCAGAGCCTGCCGGTCCCGATCCAGCATCCCGCACTCCAGCATGGTCCGTCTGAAGAGCAGGACACAGCAGAGTCAGGCCCGGAGGTCCGAGGATACAAACCTGAATGTTTTATGAACACGACCAGACCTCAGTGTTTTTATATCAGTATCCTCTGATATAAAAACAGTAATAAAACCCATGATAATAAATATTTACTGACTAGAGGGCAGCAGAAGACAGAGGTGAAAAGAAAAGCAGATAAGAACACATAAAGAAAAGAAGAGACTCATTAAAAACTACCGACTTCTACAACCTGGAATAAAACAATCACTACTGATTACACAGAGTTTTATAAAAGCAAGTCAGTGAACCTCACAGAGCTTCAGTGGATCCAAAGCATCGCCTCAAAATACCACAACTAAGCTTCATCTCTCAGCTGCAAAGGGATAAGATTTACTCTGATTATTATTAGTTATTTATTATAGTGTGTTTGTGGATTTCATTAGTGAACTTTTAATCCTGGACTATTTCAAAGGGCTGCTCACCCACATTACTAAGAAATAAAACTATTTAACAGTCAGTAACCTGTAAGATATGATAACCTCGCTCCAGCTGGGAGGATAAACTGAAATATCAGTTCCAACTCAAGCATGTTTGACATAAGACACAGTTTGACCAGAGACCAGAGAGCTCAGTGTCTCACAGTTTATGGTAATTTTACTCTGCAGTAACTTGAAATGGTGCCAATTATCAGGTTATAATCTAAATATCTGAGGGCTGAGCTTCTAATATTTCAAGATCCTATCAACGCTTCTATTTTTGTGTAAATATATTGATATTCAAACAGTAAATAAAAGGACATTGCTCCTACGGTGGGGTGTCTCCCCTCAGGTTAAACTACAACACGTTTTATTTTTATTTTATTTATACAGTCATGACACTTTTTGTTCAAATGTAAATATAAGCTGAGAAATATTTTTTCCACAATGATGCCTCTTGTACGTCGTCTTATTATCTTCTGGGAGACGCCTGGGACATTTCCAATCAGGAAAAAACTCTCTGGTTGAATAAAAGCAACATTAAGTCAAAGTTTACCAGGGGTGTGAATCATTTCGGGCTTGACTGTATATATACAAATAAGATTCACTGCATCGAATGCTGCCGTGAGGTTAAACAAATGTCTCTGCTGTATTTATTTTACTGTTCGTTAAACCATATCAGGTGTTTAATCGTGGATTTTTTTCCATTTCAGTCCCACAGCAGGATGTCTGGGGCAGTGAAGCTCTTCTGTGTTTGTCCACAGCAGCATTTAAAACTCTGGGATCATTAAATCAACTGAAACACGACGACAGGCAGCCGAGAAACGATGAAAACACAGTTTGTTGTTTCACTGTTTGCTGCTGTGGTTGGATCATCAGTTAAACATGGACAGATTATATTATCAGCTACAGGCAGCAGATTTATTCTGATTATTATGAGTTATTATAAAGTTCATGGATGAACCTGTGTCTCTTCTTCTGGAATATTTAAAGCAGTGGTTCTCACCTGGTCCAGCCTCAGGACCCACTATGTTTCTACTAATAACAGTCATGACCCAGAT
This sequence comes from Dascyllus trimaculatus, assembly GCA_024666655.1. Lineage (NCBI taxonomy): Eukaryota > Metazoa > Chordata > Actinopteri > Pomacentridae > Dascyllus > Dascyllus trimaculatus. The sequence goes on from CM045451.1 coordinate 848,644, forward strand.
TTTTGAATTTTGCTGTTCCTCTTAAGAAATTAAGGTATATTTGGGTGGAGTTTCAACACATTTTGATACAACTTAGGAAAATTTTGGCTTATTTTTTGCTAATTTTGGGATATTTGGACGCTTTTGCCAAGTTTTGGGCATATTTTGGCCCATTTTGACAGATTCTGAGCACATTTTCGTGTATTTTTGACACGTTTTAGCATAAACTTCTCCAATAAGCTGGCAGAGACAGATCTAGAGGTTAATAGTGAGCAACTACTGGTGTCACCACTAAATATCCTGCTACTGAAAGCAAACTGTGTCATAAGAAACACGTCCTTTAAAATAAAAGACTTTATACCACTACTTTTTGCTTCTGCGACCCTCTAAAAATGGCTTCACGACCCACTTTTGGGTCCCGACCCACTGATTTAAAGGGTTGCTCACACAGATTACTACTAAATACAGTGTAGAATGAACTTAGAGGCACTTTTAGATATGATTATGGCTCTAAATCATCATAAATCAGATTAATAAACACAGGTAGAGAAGCACTGGTCCTGCATTCACTGTCTTATTAATGTGCTGACAGTGTCTCAGATCCTCTGTGTTCATTTGACTCTGAGATGAACTGAGGTTCTGGAGGCTCTCAGGTTAAATGCTGCTGGACCAATGATCAGAACCAACACATGAAGCTCCACAACCATACACCCTTAGTTGGTGTGTTCCTGTCCTCCACTGCAGGTTCTGCTGCTCAGCATCGCAGCACTACTTGGGCTGTTGTTGTCCTGTTAGCTTACATTAAAGCGGCATTAACACCGAGAGAATGAAGAACCTGTTGGAGGCAGTGAAAGTTAACCAGCCAGAGCAGGATTAAATCACACACAGCAACCGATAAGACCCCAGAGAGCAGGAATAAATCGATGATATTATCCGTAAATTAGCATTTCCAGTCGCTGCCGGCAGCCTCACTCTTTTATTTACGCTAACCTGCCCGTCGGGGGCTAATTGCCGATGCTAGCTAGCTAACAGGCTAACTTTGACTTTGTGTCGCGCTACAGCGGGTTTAAATAAAACCCCTCCAAACCGGGTTCTTACCGTTCCTCGGTTCCTGCAGCAGAGAGAAGAACCGCGAAGAAAAACCACCGTGAACCGTCTCCGTGTTTGTCACTGCTTCACGCAAATTAGCGACATCCTCCACGCCAACTTCCGCGGGTACCCACGGCTGCTCCTGGTGGAGGCGGGGCCGCACGGGCACTGCTCGGGGTTCTGACCAATGAGAGCGTCGTGCAGGTTGAGTGACGTTAAGGATGGCCAATCAGCGGGCTTCACAGCAGCCGTTGCCCCCTGTGGTAAAGTCATGTAAAGTTATGATATGAGGGGATTTGAATTTGAATTTCTCTCTGAGAATAAGCAGCCAATTGATAAGAAGCTCAGTGGAGAAACAAACAGGCTGCTGATAGAGAGGAGCTCTAATTAGACCAGGAAGGATTGACTCTAGATACAGTCTGATTTAATATCATTTAAGACTCACAATTAAACAAAAGGTTATGGAGTTTTGTAAATAAGTCAAGTTACCTTTATTTAAAGAGCACATTTAAAACAGCTGCTCTAAAGACAAAAGAGTAAGACTGCTGTGATGAATTTACCAGACAAGTTGAAATATTAAGGTTAAAATACCACAGTGTTGTCAGTCATGCATATTTACCTACTAATTTAAATATTAAGATTAGGATCCTACAGTATTATTAATTATGCAAATGCACCTTACTAGAATGAATATTAAGATCCTATCAAACAGGCATGTAAATAAAGGCACACATTTATTTGACTTACTTAGATATTAAGTTCCAACAGTTGCATTTACCCAACTAAATTAAATAATCTATTATAACCCTACAATATTATATAAAATACTAATTTAAATTTACCTAACAAGTCTGACTATTAGTGATGAGAACGCACAATAATTTTAATTTTTCAGATGAATGTAGTGATGTATTCAGTTTCTAAATGAACTCCAACATTAAAATCCTATAATTATTATATTAAACACACCCAGGACGTCCAGCTGCTCCTTCTATAATTTAGTTAAGCCCTCTTTAGCTCTTCTTTCTGTCTTTATAAACCCTTTTTACTGATATTACCGTGTTTTTAACCCTTAAACCTGTTGAGAACATGCAGCTTCCAGATGATCCTGGTACCAGAGGTCTGCGTTTCTAACAGAAAGGATCCAGAACTGTTAGTTTTTGGTCTGATATCGGAGCAAAACGCTGGAAATAACCTGTGAAGGAGCAAATTCAAGTGATGTTAAACACTGCTGTAGCGGCTATTTGTCCAAAAAATAAACTTAATAATCAAAGGCCACTGATGCACCATGGGTAATGTGGTTTACACAGGTGAGAGTCCTTGTCCAGATTAGATCATTGTGTTTCTTCTTATTTTATTTAAACCAATCAAACAAACAGAACAAAGGCGTCTCCTCCTGCTGCCTCTCTTGCTCTGGTAAAACCCACAGACCACCCAGGTGCATGCTGGTCCGATACCTGCTACCCACCTAAACAGACCTCAGGTATAAACCCACAACATGAACAATAAATAATAATAAAGCAAACAACAAAAAAAAATGAACAGATATTAGAAAAACCTCCGAACACACTCCTGCAGCTGTTTATAACTCACACAGTTAATCCAGCAGTTTAAAGATGAAAGAAAGGCTATAAATTATGAGAGAAATGGGTTTTTGCTTCTTTTTTATTCTATTAATTAACCTTCAGAACCAGCCCAACTGTAAATCTAATGTTATCAAATGTTAGATATCAGGTTTTACTCCATAGTTTATCATATAAATCATTACTTTAACTCCACCATGAGGCCTGTTTAGTTTCTCCATGATGGTCTTGCTGGTAGATTCATGCTGTTATTGACTTTTATCAGTTCATTTAGGATTAAAACGTCCCTCTCTGCGTCTGACAGCTCCTTCCTCTTTCCTTCCTCTGACATTATTAAACTGAGATCTGATGTCCGTCTCTCCTCCTCCTCCTCCTCTGTTTCCTCCTCTTTCATTCACGTTCTGTGTTTCCTCCTCCATCCCTTCCTCTCCTCCTCACCCCCTGCCGTCTCCTCCTCACCCTCACTGTGAGTCCTGTCAATAATTGATGATCCTCTCCGACTCAAAGGGTAACAGGTCCGCGGGAAAAATGTCTCCCTCGTTTCTTTATTTGTCTCCAGCTCATCTTCAGGCTCTGATGAGGAGCAGCTCTGGTGTTCATGTGTTGGGCTCGGCTCGGCTCGGCTCGGCTCGGCCCGGCTCCTGTTCTGGTTCTGTCTGCTGCACCTGAGCAGGTTAAAGCCGGCTGAGCAGCGGGACGGAGGGAGGAGAGGGAAGCTGAGAGGAGTGAGAGGCAGGGGGCAGAGAGGAGGAGGAGGAGGAGGGACAGGATGAATTAATTCAACCTGAACCAGCCCTGATTGACTCGCTGCCATGAGCCGACAGTCACACCGACACCATGGAGAGGGAGAAGAGGAACGAGCTGTCCTTCTCCAGAAAGAGAAGTTTCACTTTTGGTGCCTATGGCGGGTGAGTAGCCTCCGATCAGGACTCACACTCTGCACTAGGAGTCAGTTTAGCAGCTGCACATGTGGAGTAAGACTTTATTTTTAGATCTGCTGAAGAGTTCTGAGTCTCACTTCCTTGTTTACAGTGACGACAGATTCACATGTGGGGACGAGACGAGGTGAGGCTGCCTTTATCTTGCTCTTACTTCATGTTGCAGCGAACATTTAAAGCCTGTAAAGCTGAGTTGAGTGTTTGTCGCTGTGTGGATCAACCTGTTGCTGCAGAGCTGAATCTGCAGGGACCAGCATCCTGAACATCCTGGACTCTCCAGCCAGAGACAGCAGCAGCAGCAGCAGCAGGCCGGTGCCTCCCTCCAGCAGCAGCAGGGTGATATCATTACAACGCTTTAATTTGAATTAAACATTCTTAATGAACGTTCACATCCTGCCTTTCTGAGAAGTCGGGCGTCCAGTTGAAGTCTTGTTCCTCTTCCCCCTTCCTTCCCGTTCTGCTGCCTCCTGTCTGCTGCTGTTCTTTGAAGCAGGACACTGAGCTGTTTGAGATCATTGAGAAGCTGCAGGTGAGTTCAGGCACATTGATCGCGTAAATCCAGCGACGCTGAGCGGCAGCTTTGTCACCGTCGCCTCTCTTGTCCATCAGGGCAGCAGGATCGATGAGCAGCGCTGCGAGTTCCCTCCGCCTCTGAAGGTGAGTCTGAACCACAGCGAGCAGCACACGGTTCGATCCTGCAGACCGCCGAGGAGCAGCAGGAGGCTGTGCAGCGTCCTCTGGGTACTTTGGCTACTCTGGCTTGTGCAGTGGGGCCTCTGTCAATCCAACTGGTTCCACTGCATCCTGTTGATGCTTGATCAGAATGGGCTGTAGGAAGTCTGGAGGTCACATCAACATGTTGGACCATTGTCATGTTCCTCCACATGTTGCTGGTTGGTTGTTCTTGTTGGGATTTCCATCAGCATGAGGGAGTGAGTTTGTTGTGGGACCATGTTTATCTGGTCTGATCAAGGTTCTCCATCAGAACACCTCATAGAACCAATATGATCAATGATAATCACTCCACCTGTCAGGGGTCGGGATGCTGGGGCTGATTGGTGGATCTGTTCTGTCATGTGACCCAGTAAATACCTTCAGTGACCTCTTTGCTGGACTCCTTCTGGTCCCTCCAGTAATAATCTCTGAGGAACTTCTCCTCAGGTCCTGTTTGTCCTTCACCTCTTCACGTTTCTTCTTTTTAAAGCAGCGTTACTGGTGTGAAACTGTGATTCTCTGCCTGTCAGACCGTCCAGTCTTTGTCCTGTTAGATGGAGTCATGTGACTGAGGCTGGTCTGACGTGTGAACGAGCTTCCATAAACTCTGACAGTCTGTGATGTTGAACACCATCAACACACAACCTGGAATCAAACAACCAGAACAAAAAGCAGCTCAAACAGTCAGAAACCTCAGAGATGAGCTGAATGAAACCGACTGTAACGAAGCAGATCAGAGCAACAGATCTAGTCTGTATGAACCAGATCAGGTCACACTGAATCATTTACATTAAAACAACAACAGTAAAACAGCAGCAGCAGCACAGAGCCAGAAAATATACAGTAACAAATGGTGGAAAACTGTAATATTAAATAAACTGAGAATAACAGCAAATATCTGTGAAGAATTATAGATTGATCTGATTTAAATACAGTAAAATAATAGTCTAATTTTATGGTGACGTGTTATAAAAGAATAAATGACCAAATCTAAAAATACTGATTGTTGATGTGAACATTATTTACAGTAGTGGCCTGTTTACGTAAACAGTCAACATGTAAATAATAATTTTTCTATGTATTATCTGTAATTTAATTAAAAAAAATAAAAGTATGTAAAATAACACAATAAAAATTATAAATATTTTTAATCCTTACTATATATATATTATTTTATTTACCAAGAGATATCTGTAAAATACCATTTTTAAAAATTAAAGTAAAATAGTAAAAACAGTGTAATTTTATGGTCTAACATAATAAAAGAAAAAATGGACATAAAAAATAAAATACAGATTTTTGATGTGGACATTGTTTTCAGTTTTGACCTGTTTGTTGTTGTTGTTGTTGTTGTTGTTTACAGTCAACATGTAAATCTAGACATTTTATCTGTGGTTATTTTATTATCTGTAATTTAATAAAACAGTTCAGGTCACACTAAATCATTTACATTAAAACAACAACAGTGAAGCAGCACAGGACCAGAAAATATACAGTAAATGGAAAACTGTAACGTTAAATAAACTGAAAATAACGGCAGATATCTGTGAAATAATCATATATTATATATAATTCATCACTTCTGTATTTTATTGTGTTTTATGTATTTTTATTTGATATTAATTTTGTTCTAAAGTGTCCTTGAGTGCCCTGAAAGGCGCTTTGACAAATAAAATGTATTTATTTATTTTATTTTTTTTTTAATTTATTTATTATTAATTTAATTTATTAATTTATTATTATTGTATTATGATATTTATCTGATTTAAATAAAATAAAAAATAGTATTATGTTACAGTGATATTTTTCTGTATTATCTGTAATTTAACAAAACAGGAAAAGCAGGAAAACAACATAATAATAATTATTTACCATGTATAAATATTTTTAATCATTAATATACACATTTTTAAAATTTTTATTTACCAAGAAATATCCATTAAATACCAATATTTATTCTATTTAAATAAAATAGTAAAAAATATAGTAATTTAATGGTCTAACATAATAAAATAACAAATTAAACTAAATTAATAATTTTTTAATAATAAAAATAATTTTATTATTTTCAGTTTTGATCTGTTTTGTTTTTGTTGTTGTTTACAGTTAAATTTAGACATTTTATTTATTTATTTCACTAGTTATTATCTGTAATTTAACAAAACAGGGGAAATCTGTAAAGTATCAGTAGATTGTTCCAAAAAATGTACATTTTAATATTTTAACAGTGTTTTAGTGTGTTTGTTTAATACTATGTGAATATGTTGTGTATGTTCTGGTTCTACGTCCATAAAGACATCATAGATATTAATATTATCGCCGTGTTAAAGCAGACCTCTGCTCTCCTCTGACGTCTGAGTGTTGACACTGACCTTTACATGTGTTACCACAACAAACAGTCACCAGCCTCTCCTGCTTCGTCTGTCCCAGTCTCAGCTCCTGACCATCGGAGGAGAGCTTCCCCTCATCCTGCTCTCCAAGTCTGGGGGCTACTGGACCGACCCTCCCCTGGAGAGGCTGGTGGACGTCAGCCCCACCTCCTCCCACCACGGCCTGGATCCAGAACGCTACGACATCATGGAGCGAGACGGCGAGGCCAGAACCTACCAGGAGTTCTTCCGCTCCAGAGTAGGTGGACCTGAAGCAGCAGGAGGAGGAGGAGATGTTCCTCCTGCTCCGGTCTTCACGGTCTTTATCTCCTGTTTCCTTCAGTACCATCACTCGTTCACGGCAGTGGATCCGTCTCTGGGCCCGCTGGTTCTGTCGGTGTGTTTGGAAGAGGAGGAGAGCAGACTGCGGGTCATCCTGAGGTCCAGATCTGTGAAACGCTTCGTCTGAAACAGTTTGAGCTGCAGCACAGAGGAAAACGCTCCATGAAAGCCTCCTCACTCAGAAACACTCACTTTAGTTTACTTCACTTGTGTGTTGTTCCTCACATGTCTGTGCAGCAGCTGACAGTAATCAGATTACTTCTGGGTTGAACAGTAGATTACTCACTCTGATACCAAACGATAAACTGAGAGATGAGGAGGCATTAAGTTAAAAAATACCAGCGGCACAGTCCAGAAGTAGAGCTACAAAACTCAGAACACCTTTTGTTTCACAGTCCAGCCAGTGTTCTGGTTCCTCCTCAGACCTTCATGGAGCATCTCTAAACGTCATCAGCACCTTTATCTACCATCACACTCCACCTCCGTGCTTCACTGTCAGGACTATGATCCACTGTGGTGGTCCTGACTTTAATCTGTGGATCTACCAGCAGGATTTTACTTGCAGCTAGTTCAATATACACCTTACACAATGAGATAACTAACCCAGTGTAGATACAGTGAAGATGGACTTTCTAGTGAAGATATGTAGTGAATGTTGACGACCAGCAGCTAACTGTGGTGTGTTTTCCCTGACAGGATGAAGGAGTGTTCCCTGCATGGAGTCTTCTCTTCGTCTCTGTTCCCAAACATCCCATCTGCCGTCGAATTGGCAAAGGTGTCGGATATTTATCTCCACAACTGAAGCTGAAGTAGCAGAACTGTCAGGAAAACACTGAGAGCAGCTCAGATAAAGTCCCACAAGTCTGCACTGAGCCAGGAGCATCACTCTGATATGTTTAGTACTGAAGCATTGTGTCATGGCTTTAACGTATTTTATTCACTTTTTAATGGCAGATAAACATTTATAGAACAGTTGATTGAGCTTCTATTTATTCTCAAAAGATTCTGAATAAGAAGAAAGCAGATGAAAGGAGCTGCTGCCTGTTTCAGCTCCACAGAGGGTCAGAGTTGACTTCCTGTTTCATTCTACAGCAGACAGAAGTGTTTACATGGACTAGTGTCGACCTCACATCGACAACAGGCTAACTTCACATCCATCCATCATCTATACGTTGCTTAATCCTCTGTAGGGTCGCAGGGGGGGGTGGAGTCTATCCCAGCCGACCCTGGACAGGTAACCAGAGTCACCAGAGTCACCAGTTAACCTCAGCATGTCTTTGGACTGCGGGAGGAAGCTGGAGAACCCAGGGAGAACATGCAAACTCCACACAGGAAGATCCCAGGCGTCCTAACCGGGACGTGAACCGGGGATCTTCTAGCTGAGAAGCGACGCTGCTAACCACCGAGCCTGATGAGGATACAGAAAAGCAGAGTCCTGTCATTATTTAGAGCTTCACAGATCGTGTTTCCAGCTGAGCTCATGTTTTATTTATGAGCCTCATCTGGTCTCCTGTCGTCCTGCTGCTGCTGCTCCTGGTAGTTTAATCTGCAGCCTTGTATTTTGTAAGATTAGATATTTTTCTTTTGCTTGTTTATTCATATTTATGGGGCTCGGTGGTTAGCAGCGCCGCCTCTCAGCTAGAAGATCCCCGGTTCACGTCCCGGTTAGGACGCCTGGGATCTTCCTGTGTGGAGTTTGCATGTTCTCACCAGGTTCTCCAGCTTCCTCCCACAGTCCAAAGACATGCTGAGGTTAACTGATGATTCTAAACTGTGAATGAGAGTGTGCTTGGTGTCTGTCTCTATGTAGCCCTGTGATAGGCTGTTACCTGTCCAGGGTCGGCTGGGATGGACTCCTGAGACCCTACAGAGGATGAAGCGGTGTCTAGATAACAGATTAAAAATGACACTGTTTTCCTCAGTGAGACTCTAAAGTTGGATAAAAGTGAATTAAAACTCAAACTGTAGTGAATCTGACTGTGAGACTCTCTGAGGTGCTTCTAAACGTCCTCCTATGTTCTCCAGATGCTGTGTGACAGAGTGACCGTCTCTAAGTTCGACGTGGTCGGATACCTGAAGGTGAGATTCATTAGTGTAAATTCATATTTTAAACATGTCACAGCTGGAAAAACACAGGTGTTACCGACGACGACGATGACTGTCTGTGGAGATCCTCAGTGTCCAGGTCATGGTTGTCCTCCTGGTTTCAGTCTAGAGGAGCTCAACCAAGTCCAGAAGCTACGACTGAAACCACGAGGACAGAAATGATCATTACACTGGAGGAGAAGCATCATGATCCAAAGCAGCGGTTCGGTTCTAGTCATGTTCAGAACCAGATCCTGGTCCTGCTTCACTTTAATCATCACACCTGTGTTTTTCCTCCTCCCTCTCCTCTCCTTCAGGCTCCAGAACTCATAACGACGTTCGACGAACACCGAGTCTCTCCCAACTTCAAGTTTGGTGTTTTGTACCAGAAGGAGGGGCAGGTGAGACCCAGACGGGGGGTTGGTCTTCACCGCATCCTGAGGTTTAATCAAAATGATCACATCATAACCGCTCAGTGTCGTCTGCAGTTCACTGAGGAGGAGATTCTGAGCAACAACCAGGAGAGCGAGGAGTTCAAAGAGTTCCTGTCTGTTCTGGGAGAAACCGTTCAGCTGCAGGGATTCACCGGGTAAAAGAAGACGAGTCGACACTTAACTACATCTACAGAGCCACGATAAAGTATTTGCCCCCTTCTAGAAGTCTTATTTTTTGCATATTTTCCCACTTTAATGTTTAAATAATAACCCAAGGAAACACAAAATGCAGTTTTTAAATAATGATTTAATGTATTAAGGGGTAAAAGCATCCAGACCCACCTGGCCCTGTGTGAAAAAGTAATTGCCCCCTCCCCTTGTTAAATCATGAATTAACCGTGGCCAATCACCTGTTTTGGAGAGCTGAGTTCAATTTCACCGACCAGACTCAGGCCTGATGACCTCCAGACCTGCTCAGTCAAGAACCCAGAACCCGTCTGACGAAATGAAGTCGACCCAAAGATCTCATAAACCTGCAACGAAATGCTGCAACCAAAGAAGTTCAAGGACAGAAGTGAAGTTAAGTCACTGACATCTATCAGTCTGGAGGGTTATGAAGCCATTTCTGAAGCTTTAGGACTCCAGAGAACCTCATCATCACCCCAGGAGCACAGCGACGACTCCTCCAGGAGGTCACAGAGGAACCAGGACAACATCTGAAGACCTGCAGGCCTCAGTTCAGATCTGCGTTCATGACTCAACAATGAGGAAGAGACTGAGATGGATCCATGGCAGAGTTCAAGGAGAACCACTGCTGACCAAAGAGAACATAAACATCTGAATGATCTCCAAGACTTCTGGAGGATCTTCTGTGGACTGACGAGACCAAAGCTGGACTTTTTAGGGGGTGTGAGTCTCGTTACATCTAGTATAAAAGTAAAACAGCAGTTCAGAAACAGAACATCACAGCAGCAGTCAGACATGGTGGAGGTCTGATGGTTGGAGGACCTGGACGACTTGCTGTGATCGATGGAACCATTAGTTCTGCTCTCTGCCAGAAGAACCTGAAGGAGGACGTTCAGCCATCAGTTCATGACCTCAAACTGAAGCCCACTTGGGTTCTGCAGGAGGACAACGATCCAAAACCCTCCAGCAGGTCGACTTCTGAATGACTTAGAACTAAAGGGAGGTTCTGGAGCGTCCTGGTCAAAGTCTGGACTTGAGTTCGGTTGAAATGCTGCGGTGGGACCTTAGAAAGGCCGTTGATGCTGGAGAACCGTCCAGAGTCGCTGAATTAAAGCTGTTCTGCAGGGAGGAGTGGTCCAACATGTCTCCACAGAGATGTGAAAGACTCACTGCCAGTTGGAGGAAACACTAAACTCCAGTTGTTGCTGCTGAGGGAGGCCCAGCCAGTTAGCAGGGTTAGGGGGCAAATACTTTTCTACACAGGACCAGGGGGCTTTGGATAGTTATTTCCCTTTATAAATAAAATCATCATGTAAAAACTATTAGAGTACCTCAGTCTTTATTCTTCAGGTTGACATAAAGTGAATGAAAACAGCCGTCCAGACCTTCCTGGCCCTGGGTGGAAAAGTAATTGCCCCCTTTGTTAAATCATGAATTAACTGTGCATTTTCTAGAAAGCTGAGTTCGTTCTGGAAAAACCCTCCAGTGCTGCTGAATTAAACCAACTCTGCAAAGAAAAGTATTTGCCCCCATAAACCTAACAACCAGTCATTAGGTGTAGGGGGCATTTACTTTTCCACACAGGGCCTGGTGGCTTTGAGTAGTTTTCCCCCTTAAAACATTAAATCATCATTTAAAAGCTGTATCTTGTGTTTACTGGGTTGTCTTTGTCTGATGTTTAATGTCTGAACATTAAAGTGGGGAAAATATGCAAAAGATCAGCTTTTAAGAAAGGGGGCAAATACTTTTCACGGCTCTGTATAACTGCAAGATCAAACTCCAGACTTCCTGGTTTAGATGAACCTTTCTAGACTGGTGCAGATGTGTTTTCACTGAACCACACCGACCGTTCAGACGGCATCACGGTGACGTTTGGTTGGATAAAGACAGAACAAGCTTGAACCATCTCACGGTCTGTTTGTCTGTCGTCTGTCGTCTGTCTGTCGTCTGTCGTCTGTCTGTCGTCTGTCGTCTGTCGTCTGTCTGTCGTCTATCGTCTGTCTGTCGTCTGTCTGTCGTCTGTCTGTCGTCTGTCTGTTGTCTATCGTCTGTCTGTCGTCTGTCTGTCGTCTGTCTGTTGTCTGTCTGTCGTCTGTCTGTCGTCTGTCTGTCGTCTGTCTGTTGTCTGTCTATCGTCTGTCTGTCGTCTGTCTGTTGTCTGTCTGTCGTCTGTCTGTCGTCTGTCTGTCGTCTGTCTGTTGTCTGTCTATCGTCTGTCTGTCGTCTGTCTGTCGTCTGTCTGTCGTCTATCGTCTGTCTGTCGTCTGTCGTCTGTCGTCTGTCTGTCGTCTGTCTGTCGTCTATCGTCTGTCTGTCGTCTGTCTGTCGTCTGTCTATCGTCTGTCTGTCGTCTGTCGTCTGTCTGTCGTCTATCGTCTGTCTGTCGTCTGTCTGTCGTCTGTCTATCGTCTGTCTGTCGTCTGTCGTCTGTCTGTCGTCTATCGTCTGTCTATCGTCTGTCTGTCGTCTGTCTGTCGTCTGTCGTCTGTCTGTCGTCTGTCTGTCGTCTATCGTCTGTCTGTCGTCTGTCGTCTGTCTGTCGTCTGTCTGTCGTCTATCGTCTGTCTGTCGTCTGTCTGTCGTCTGTCGTCTGTCGTCTGTCTGTCGTCTGTCTGTCATCTGTCGTCTATCGTCTGTCTGTCGTCTGTCTGTCGTCTGTCTGTCGTCTATCGTCTGTCTGTCGTCTGTCGTCTGTCTGTCGTCTATCGTCTGTCTGTCGTCTGTCTGTCGTCTGTCTGTCGTCTGTCGTCTGTCTGTCGTCTGTCGTCTGTCTGTCGTCTGTCTGTCGTCTGTCTGTCGTCTGTCTGTCGTCTGTCGTCTGTCTGTCGTCTGTCTGTCGTCTGTCTGTCGTCTGTCGTCTGTCTGTCGTCTGTCGTCTGTCTGTCGTCTGTCTGTCGTCTGTCTGTCGTCTGTCGTCTGTCTGTCGTCTGTCTGTCGTCTGTCGTCTGTCTGTCGTCTGTCGTCTGTCTGTCGTCTGTCTGTCGTCTATCGTCTGTCTGTCGTCTGTCGTCTGTCGTCTGTCTGTCGTCTGTCTGTCGTCTATCATCTGTCTGTCGTCTGTCTGTCGTCTGTCTGTCGTCTGTCTGTCGTCTATCGTCTGTCTGTCGTCTGTCTGTCGTCTGTCTGTCGTCTGTCTGTCGTCTGTCGTCTGTCTGTCGTCTGTCGTCTGTCTGTCGTCTGTCGTCTGTCGTCTGTCTGTCGTCTGTCTGTCGTCTGTCGTCTGTCTGTCGTCTGTCTGTCGTCTGTCGTCTGTCTGTCGTCTGTCTGTCGTCTGTCTGTCGTCTGTCTGTCGTCTATCGTCTGTCTGTCGTCTGTCTGTCGTCTGTCTGTCGTCTATCGTCTGTCTGTCGTCTGTCTGTCGTCTGTCTGTCGTCTGTCTGTCGTCTGTCTGTCGTCTATCGTCTGTCTGTCTGTCTGTCTGTCGTCGTCTGTCTGTTGTCTGTCTATCGTCTGTCTGTCGTCTGTCTGTCGTCTGTCTGTCGTCTATCGTCTGTCTGTCGTCTGTCTGTCGTCTGTCTGTTGTCTGTCTGTCGTCTGTCTGTCGTCTGTCTGTCGTCTGTCTGTCGTCTGTCGTCTGTCTGTCGTCTGTCTGTCGTCTATCGTCTGTCTGTCGTCTGTCGTCTGTCTGTCGTCTGTCTGTCGTCTGTCGTCTGTCTGTCGTCTGTCGTCTGTCTGTCGTCTGTCTGTCGTCTGTCGTCTGTCTGTCGTCTGTCGTCTGTCGTCTGTCTGTCGTCTGTCTGTCGTCTGTCTGTCGTCTGTCGTCTGTCTGTCGTCTGTCTGTCGTCTGTCTGTCGTCTGTCGTCTGTCTGTCGTCTGTCTGTCGTCTGTCGTCTGTCGTCTGTCTGTCGTCTGTCTGTCGTCTGTCTGTCGTCTGTCGTCTGTCTGTCGTCTGTCTGTCGTCTGTCGTCTGTCGTCTGTCGTCTGTCTGTCGTCTGTCATCTGTCTGTCGTCTGTCGTCTGTCTGTCGTCTGTCCTCAGCTTCAGAGGAGGTCTGGATGTGTCTCACGGTCAGACGGGGACCGAAGCCGTCTTCACGTCTTTCCACGGCAGAGAGATCATGTTCCACGTCGCGACCAAGCTGCCGTTCACAGAAGGAGACCCTCAGCAGGTCAGAGCCTGAAGCCACCTCACACCATCAGAGAAGCTCTGCTCGACCGGCTCAGATCTACCTGAGATGTTTATACGTGGATATTCATAAAGAGGCTTCTGAAATTTTACACTGATGCATCAAACTCCTTCTGAGGTGTTATTAAAAAGGAAAACCGCCCGTTGACCCCCATCAGCAGGTTCAACAGTAAAACTCAGACTCAGATTTCAATGAACGTAGATCAACTTTTTAAAACGTTTTGTCTCAGAAGGTTTTTGATCCATGAAGCTAAAATTCCACAAACATCTTTATGAAGATCCAGACTCTGAGCTCTACATGATCCAGGCTGGTCTCAGCTGGTGGAACCAGTTCTCTGAGGGTTTCAGATGGAACAACCCAGCTCTGTTTCTTTGAACAGACTTTGACTGTGTTTTTCCTCCTCACCTGCAGCTCCAGAGGAAACGGCACATCGGTAACGACATCGTGGCTCTGGTCTACCAGGAGGGTCGCACTCCTTTCCTGTCCGACGTCATCAAGTCTCACTTCCTGCACTGCTTCCTGGTGGTCCGGAGGCTGCAGAGGGACGAGGAGGCCGGAGGAGCTGCTTACCAGGTGACGTGATGGCGAGCAGAGTTTTCTAACAGCAGCCAGTGTTTTGTTCTGGGTGGTTGAGGTTGGAGTCTCGGCGTCAGCAGCAGCTGTGGTCTCATGTTTCCTCCTCAGGTGTCCGTCACAGCCAGAGAAGATGTTCCTCCCTTTGGTCCGGTTCTCCCAGATCCTCCCATCTTCACAGACGTAAGGTTTCGTGCTTTTTCTTTATTCATGTTTTTGCTGCAGCAGGTTCAAACTGATTTTCCTGTTTGTTGTCAAGTTTTAAGTGATTAGTTCTCATCTGATCATCTGCTGTCTCCTCCCTGTTCAGCAGTAAAGCACAAAACTGTTTATAGCAACACCGATTCTGACTTATAGCGAGGTTTTATTCGACCAGCAGGTTTCTTCTGTCTGGAAATGAAGCAAAGAAGAGAGAAAACACAGTCAGACGTTGAGTTAGAGATGTTAAAGATCAGCTTGAGCTATTTCTGTTTAGTTTTATCACATGTTTACCTCCCAGTAACATTCATGCTCCTTGAAACCGCCTCAGATCTGAGATGTTTTTAAGTAAACATGTAGAAACAGGAGCTGCACGGTGGCTCGGTGGTTAGCAGCGACGCCTCACAGCTAGAAGATCCCCGGTTCACGTCCCGGTTAGGACGCCTGGGATCTTCCTGTGTGGAGTTTGCATGTTCTCACCAGGTTCTCCAGCTTCCTCCCACAGTCCAAAGACATGCTGAGGTTAACTGATGATTCTAAACTGTGAATGAGAGTGTGCTTGGTGTCTGTCTCTATGTAGCCCTGTGATAGGCTGTTACCTGTCCAGGGTCGGCTGGGATGGACTCCTGAGACCCTACAGAGGATGAAGCGGTGTCTAGATGATGGATGGATTTAAAAACAGTTATCATTACGTCCAAATGTTTGAACTGAAAACACTGGTGCACCTTCCAGCCTCTGCCTCTGGGCCTCCTCGTCTTATATCTCACCCTCCAGTAAACTTCACCTCCACCTGCTCTGAGTCTGATCCCTGCCCACCTGAAGGTCTGTTGTTCTCCGTCTGATGTTTCAGGGTTTCCAGCTGAGAGAGTTTCTTCTGACCAAACTCATCAACGCAGAGATTTCCTGCTACAAGGCCGAACAGTTCAGCAGGCTGGAGGTAGACCAACGCTCTGTTAGTGATCTTTAATAGAGGAGGCAGGGAGCTGGACGGCCTCAGACTGTCTGATGAACATCACTTATCATCCACCTGTTGGACAAAAAAAGCCAGTTTTTTAGATTTTTTTTGACCGTCTTGTAAATTGTTTATTCCATTTTCATGATTCTAATGTTGTTTCATGCATTTCTGACACCTAGAATTTGATTCTGGGGACAGAAAACATCCATGAACCTTCTGAAAACAGGACGATCCTGTTGATTTAAAGTCATAATGGAATAACAGACGTCTCTGAACTGAATGAAGTTAGAACAGATGAGTTATTTTGAGCTTATTGATACTGTAGAGACAATAAATGAACTTTAAATGAAGCAGGATTAATGAGGTTTAACTACTCAGACACATGCTGGTGGAGGGCTGCTTCAGAAGTTCTTCTACCTCTGCTGCTCCACCCTAAACCCTCCTACAGGTATCACTTCACTAGACGGCTGTGTATCAATGCATATTTTAATAAAACATGAGCAAAACTTGATATTAAGGTGGACGTTATGCCAAGCAAATCCCTCTGCTGGACCGTGCTGCCTAGAAATACATCAGAAATGGCGGCCATCTTTGAATAATCCATGAAGTTTGTTGATGAAACGTTTTGGTGCTTTTATGAATGAAGACCTTGATCTGTGCAGTTCTCTGTCCTCTTCTCTGATCCTTCACCCTCTCCTCTCTGTCCCTCTCAAAGCTTCGTACTCGCTCGTCGCTGCTCGAGAGTTTGCAGTCTGAGCTCTTCAGCCGTTCCCAGTGCATGATGGGAGATCCATCCCTGGCTGCTGCTCCGACGTCTGAGGGGGTCCGAGGGGCGTCTGAAGGAAGTGGAGGGTTCATCGAGAACTTTAAGGTGAAGGTCAGGACCTCTCGTCATGTTTGGCTTTGATGTCTTCATTCTGAATCGTGTTCCTCTGTTGTCAGAGAGCCATCAGAGTGAGGAGCCACTCCTTCGAGACGCTCGGGGTTCAGAGGAAGACGGCTGGAAACACTTTACAGAAACTGAAGGTAAAAACTCCCAGTGCAGGAAAATACAGTGATGTCACTGAACCTCCATCCCCTCACAGTAATCAGATTACTCCTGACAGTAGAGCTGGTCTCTGATGTCTGATCTCAAACTACCCGTTTAGATTCACAAGATTAAAATTCAGGCTCCACAGGAGGAACTCAGAGCAGCTGAAGTCATACAAACATCATCAGCACCTTTATCTACCATCACACTCCACCTCCGTGCTTCACTGTCAGGACTATGATCCACTGTGGTGGTCCTGGTCAGGTTCTGGACTCCATCTGAGCCCAACTCATTGATGTTCATGTGACCAAACAATGTTCTCCAGCATCCATCAGGCTTCTCTTCATCTTCTTTAGCTCCATCTGGAAGTTTAGTTGTGAGCAGCAGCCAGGTTTAGTTGTGGTCCTCCGTCCATAGAGGTTGATGTTCTCCAGGCTCCTCCACACTGTCTGAGCTCCACACTAACTCTGGTCTCCATTGATCAGCCCTGGTCCAAGTGTGAAGCAGCTGCCGTCTGTTGTCCACAGCTAGATAGTGAAAGTAGTTCCCTGTCCGTGGAGTCATTGTAGGAGCTCTGATCAGTGCTACTATGGCTCCTTCTAGACCTCCTGGTTCCTGCTGACACTGGGCTTCACTGGTTCTTAGTGGATCACTGGTCTTCCTGGATCCTTTTCCATCTTTGTCCAGTCTCACAGTCACATTGTTCACTTCCTCTGTTCACTTCTTCTCCATGTGGAGCCATGATGCAGACATAGATAGACCCAGTCCACAGGTCCAGACCTGGTCCATAGATAGACCCAGTCCACAGGTCCAGACCTGGTCCATAGATAGACCCAGTCCACAGGTCCAGACCTGGTCCATAGATAGACCCAGTCCACAGGTCCAGACCTGAGGAGGTTCTGATGTCCACAGCTCAGTAGAACCATGAGACCAGGATAAGATCAGATGGAGTCCAGAACCTGACCAGGACTACTACAGTGGATCATAGTCCTGATGGTGAAGCACGGAGGTAGTCTGTGTTTCTTAATGGTTGGACTGGTTGGAATCACAGCTGGACTCGGTTTGGTTTCACTGAGTTTGTACTTTGGGGCTGAATTTTCAACATCATCTTTATAAATAGTTTGTTTGTAAAAGGAAATATTCTGTTCTACGTAGGAATAAAGTCGTTCTTGAGAGGTGATTGAGTTTAGAAACGTCCTCACTCCTGCTGCGTTCGGTATTTGCTGATTCAAACGATGTGATCTAAAGTTCTTCTGTTGCTTCTTTTACAGACAGAGAAAGAAGGCGACAGGTGAGAATCATTAAATCAGATGAAACATGTTATTTTATATGAGCTGAGGATAAATCACAGATGATTGTCTTTGTCCTCTCCAGTGATAAACCTCCAGGACCTGACGGTTCGGTCGCGGCTGAACTCAGAGATCAAACGAGTCCTCAGGAGGAGACATAAGAGAAAACGTGTAGATTATAGACGTGAATCTGAACGTAGACGTTTCCAGCCTTCATGGTTCAACCTTCATGATCCTGGTGGATGGCTTAAATGTAAATAGAGAGTCCAAGTACATAGTTTTTCTGAACATACAAATATTTTGCTGTGATATTTTAGATCGATAAGAATCTTTAAATTGTATTTTAGTGACTTAAAACCTGACAGAGTTTACCCTCAGTGGTGGATTTAGATGGAGGTGAAGGAAACAAAATCTAATGAAAGGTAGGAAAATGTGTAGAAAATATAAAGATGGCTTCAACGAAACCAATAAAATACGATCAGTCATTTGGAACGCCTGCTTGTCTGTTGTGAAATTTGTAATTAATTATATTTTAGTGTCTGTCTGTTTCTGATTCAGTCAACGGATCAACCTGCTGCACTGAAACATAATGATCAGTGTTTCTAGTGAAGATGTGGATGTGAAGCCTCCACAGTCAGCGAGACGTTCCAGCTGAAGTCTGTTTGCTCTGTTTGGGTTCATCATCGTCTCTAATGATGAGGGTCTGAATGTTTTCTGTCAACACCAAACATTCGGTTACATTACAGACACTGATGCAGGATCAAGGGCAGAGAAACGAGATCCGTCTGGTTCCACTTGTCTCGTGTTAAACGCCCACAGAGTGCTGCTCCTAGAAAAGCCCAAAGTGTGGAGAGGAAACGGTCGAAACGTAGAACCAGGAGGACGTCTGGACTCACAGCTGGACGCAGGAACAGACGACACCACAGCAGATCTGAAACTGTTAGAAAGAAAAACCATGGAAGGAGCTGATTTTAAATTCACACATCACACAGACAGACTTTATTCACTGGAGAGTTACTTCCACAGACGCATCAGTCTGATTAATATTACTGGGCTGGTCCGTCTCAGATCATCAGTTTCCTTCTTGTAGATTTAAAACCACCTCTGTTAAATTTAGATTCATAAAAACCTGCTTACCTTCAAGCATCTCTTCCAGTAAGTATATAAATCCAATAAGTATGGTTGGTGACAGTGTACTGTGTGTCTCCAGCCTATAAAGTGGGTCTAAAAATGAACAATATTCCCATATTAGAAAACTAATTCTTCTTATTTTGACGTATATTTACTTCTTATTCTTCTCATCCTTCAACTCACCAATAATCAGCAATTATTTGATAAACTTGCAGAACCTGAATCAGTGACATGATGATAAATAACAGTGAAAATTTCAGGTTTTTATCTTCAGTAGTTCCTCAGACGTTGTCGTTAAAACAGACTCAGATTTAATGTGAGAAAAAAAACTGGCGATTAAAAAATGAAAGTCTATGAAAACTTCACAGATGTCATTTTAAATATTCAAAGTTTATGACTAAAAAAGGTTTAAATGAATCAACATTAGCTGCAGCTCAGTTTCTCCAGTGGACACCTGTAATTCCACAGACGTCCTGAGGGGGCAGCAGCGCGCCTCTGCTGCGTTCACTGCTCCGTAAATCTGAGGGGAAGAAGAAGAACAACATAAATAAAGATGGCGGACTTTGATCGACTGCCAGCAGATAAATGTGAGTCCAGAGGAGGGCGGTGATGTTTTGGTATGTTTGTTCATTAAGCTCAGCCTCCTGGCGGTCAAACGGCGTCACTGTCTCCGTGTAGCTGAAGCCAACTGCGGCTAACTTAAAGACAAGTGTCCGGTCAACAATAAAGCTAATGTTTGGAGCTAATTCTGCTAAAGCTGCTAATTCTGCTGAAACCACGCGGTGATTTCTGTCGTTCTCTGCTGTTTTATTTTCTGCTCGGTTTCACCTCCAGAGGAGCAGCTGAGCTTCGGTCTGCTGAACTTTGACACAGTGAAGCGGTGACCTGCCTGATCATTAACCATCTCTGCAGTCATTTGAAGTGCGAACTGAAGCTGCAAAAACCAACATGAGCTCCAGGAAAGTGGTCGAGCTGTTCTACGACGTGGTTTCTCCGTATTCATGGCTGGGCTTCGAGGTTTGTGGATTTTAGAGTCACTCTGTGC
Source organism: Dascyllus trimaculatus (assembly GCA_024666655.1). Classification (NCBI taxonomy): domain Eukaryota; kingdom Metazoa; phylum Chordata; class Actinopteri; family Pomacentridae; genus Dascyllus; species Dascyllus trimaculatus. Next base: position 868,710 of record CM045451.1, read on the forward strand.
TGCACAGATACTCTAATTTAGACTTCTAGTGAATTAACATTGGACCAGCAGGTTTCTTCCGGCTGGAAATGACACAAACAAAACACAGTGAGACCTGATGTTAGAGATGTTCATGATGAAGCTGAACTATTTCTATGTTTTATTTTGCATTTATAGTAAAAATGCCACATCTAATATTATTCACACTTCTTGAAATTGTTGCATATTTGTTAGAAAATGCAGCTTCTATCTCATCCCAGATGTTCCTGGTGGTTCCTCCATGTTCCACCAGGTTCTAGTCCACTATGAAGGTAGAACAGCTGATGCAGTGGTTCTCTAGTCAGCTACTAGTCGGCTCCAAGTCGTGGCTGAAAGCAAAGAGCTCAGTGAGCTGCTGTTAGGGTCCATCACTGACAGAGAGCTGCACATTGTGGCTGCTCACAAGACCTTTAAAGGCTGGAAAGTCACCTCCAGGTGTCTCCAAGGTCCAGTGTCCACAGTCTGAAGCCTGATGGAAAAGTCCAAGGAGCTCCACACTGAGGAACATGTCAAAGGGCTGCTAGGAGGACAGACGTGAGCCCTGCACTGGAAGAACGCTAGAGGCCAAGAAGAAGCCGAGGACCAGCACCAAGAGCATCCTGATGAATGTGAGCAGCTCTGGTAGCAACACGTCCATCAGAAGAACAAGGCTGGTCTCCATGGATCAGACCAAGGAGGACTCCACTTCTCCAAGAGCAAGAAGAAAGCTGCTGCTCATCACTTGATCCCAGGCCCAGAGCAGCATCCCCACGGTCCAACATGGTGGTGGGAATGTGATGCTCTGGGGCTGTTCTTCAGCCCACGGACCAGGCAGCCTGGTCAGAGTCAACGGCATCAGGAGGAGAACATCAGGCGGTCTGCAGAGAAACTGCTTCCAACAGGACGACGACGTGAAACATGGAGCCAGAGTGGAGGATTTATGGAGGAGAGGAAACCATGAGAAGATGCTGGAGCGGCCCAGCCAGAGTCCAGACCTGAATCCATCCAGAACCTGTGGAGGAGCTGAAGAGCAGAGGGATGGAGAGGAAGCCTTCAGAGAGCTGGAGATGGAACCTTGGAGGAACTAAACCCCAGTGGAGACCTGCAGGAAGACTGATAGACACTAGAAGTACTGATGGACTGATGGAGGGACAGGAACACTCTGATCACTGAGGAACAATGTTGGACAGAAACGTCTCTAACATCTCAAACACAAGGTCTCACTGTATTAGTCATTTACAGCTAGAAGAAACCTGTAAATATTCCTTATAAATTAAAATTTTGACATGAGGAAGAATAGTTTTGGGCTGAACTGTCGTTACTTTAAAGTTTTACTGGGTTCTTTGTGTTGCAGGTTATGTGTCGCTACAGAAATGTGTGGAACATCGATCTCAAGCTGCGTCCTGCGTTTCTGGGTGGCGTCATGCAGGGAGCAGGTCAGCACATATCTGTGAACCTTTGAATTCTAAACACTGACTGTGTCTTCGGTCATATTTAACATCGTATTTCTCTGACAGGAAACAAGCCTCCTGGTTACGTCCCCAACAAATTCATGTACATGAGCCAAGATATCCGCCGCTTGGCAGAATACTTTGACGTTCCTATACAGATGCCGGCCAACCCTGCTGAGGCCATGTTTGAAAAAGGTACGTAGAAGCAGCTTCAGGACAATCACATGTATGGACAAGACCTCGAATCAACCCCCAAACTCTCCCTCCTCATTCTGTGTGCATTATTTCAGGTTGGCTTTGGGCTGATTCAACAAATGTATTTAGGAATTTATCAGCTGAAATAATGAAGGTAAATTTTGACTCCATCAGCTGCTCAGTTAACAGACAGTTAGCTGATATTTTAATAATCGTTTTAGCAGTTTTTCAGATAAAATTTATGACATTTGATGGTTAAATTTCTCTCGTCTTTGGGTTTTGGACTGTTGGTTGAATAAAACAAGCTCTCAGAATAAAGGATCTTCAGCTACAGGAAACGGACATTTTTCCATTGTCAGTTGTTTAATCAAGAAAAAACAAGTAGATTATTAGATATTGACAGAAGAAACCTCAATAAGCCTCATAATGAGGATGTCGGGAGCCATTTTAAAGCATAAAGCAACATTCATTTACCGGTTGAGCCACTTGAGGGCAGCAGAATGAGTTTTGAAACTTTACAAAAAAGTTAAAATACAATCTACTGATGACTGAGGCGTTTAGGGAACATCTGGAAACTACAGCTTCTACTCATGACTGTGGGGCATTCAGGGAACATCTGGAAACTGCAGCTTCTACTGATGACTGTGTATTTTTCACGCAGACGTTTCCAGATCTTCTCCTGTTTCCTTCTTCCAGGTTCGTTGTCTGCGATGAGATTTGTGGCTGCGATTCAGGAGAAAGGAGGAGACAAAAAGGTGGAGCAAGTTTCCCGTGAGCTGTGGAGACGAATCTGGAGCGAAGACAAAGACATCACTGAGCCCGGGTCTCTGTCTGAGGTGTGGACTTCTTTAGCAGCCTGTTTTAAAACACAACATTCTACATTTATTACGTTTATCTTCCTGACGCCGGTTGTTTTGTTGTTTTTTCGCAGGCAGCAGTGAAAGCAGGCCTGTCTGACAGCGAGATCAAAGAGGTGCTGGCGATTTACACGACCAAGGAGATCAAAGAGAAGCTGAAGTCCTCCACACAGGAAGCTCTGAGTCATGGGGTCAGTGGTTGATGATGATGATGATGATGATGGTGATGAAACAGTTATAATGAACAGAGTTTCTCCTCCTCTCTGTTCTGCAGGCGTTCGGCTTCCCCATGGTGATCTGTCACGTTCACGGGAAGCCCGAGATGTTCTTTGGATCGGACAGATTTGAGCTCATGGCCCACTGCATCGGTGAGGATGAAAACACGCCTGTCTGAAACACTCTGTTGTCTCTGTGGACGTGAAGTTCAGCAGAGGGTCTCACCTGGTTTCTTCCTGCTGTTTCAGGAGAGAAGTGGCTCGGGCCCAAACCGGACAAATCAGCCTCCAAACTGTGAGACGACGAGTCTTCATTCGTGTTGATCTGCTCGCCTCAGCCGTGCCTTTGAAACAGAAGAAAACGCTTCCATTAGATGTCAGTAGCTAATCAGTGGTGTTAAATCTGACTGTTAATAAGAACACTGACAGCTTCCACTTAATTCACCAGATTAACTTTCTGCAGCTCAGATTGATTGATAAATGTAGCCGTTGCTGCGCTGAAGTTGCTCCAGTCAGCTGATCATTTTTCTAGATTATCCAGATTAATAAATGTCAATGTTGAAGAATGTTTGTCACAGAGGAGGAGAGAAGGCCGAAAGTATTCACATCTAAGAATCTGCAGTCTCAGAGGTCAGACTGAGCTGGTCGTGTTCCTCCAGATTATTTTCTACATTAGTAATGAGTTGTTTGGTCAGTAACATGTTGGAAAGTGTTTGTTGTCATCAAGCAGGAAATAAACCAGAAAATATTCACATTTAAGAAGCTGAAACTGCAACATTGTGACTGTTTTCATTGAAAAAATAATCGTTGCTGATTAATTAAATATTTGACATGTGATTGATTAGTTAAAGCAGCTGTCTGGCGTAATTATTGCACCATGTGACTGTAAGTTTTGTAGCTTATTCCTGTCCCAAATATGCAAAGAAACCAACACACGCATAAATATAAAGAGCTTTGAAAAAGTATCTGCCTCCTCCTCAGAGTCTTATCTTTTTGCATATCTTCCCCACTTTTTTCAAATGATGATTTCGAAGCTCCCTGACCCTGTGTGGAGACGTCATTGTGGAGGTCATCAGCACTGGGATCTCTGACAGGCGACACCAGCAACCAGTAAGGCAGAACATCTCCTTCGTAAAAGAGAAGGAGAAGCAACAGCAGCGCCTGAACCGACCTGGAGGGCTGCTAGTAACGGGAGCTGAAGGTGGATTCAGAGTCCCAGAAAACATGGCAGTGAACAGGCTCAGGACAGACGCCGTCCTGGTGTCAAACATCAGGGCTGGTGGTCCTGCTGGGGTTGACTGTTCCTGGGAAGACTGGATGGAAGAAGGTCAAGTATGAAGAGCTGACAGGTGAATGCTGAAGCAAGAGGTGGAGGACCTGGTGTGACCCCATCGAGGTGGGGTGTAGAGGGTTCATCGGCCAGTCACCCATCAGGGCCCTCAAGACGCCTGGGGTGAAGGGATCGAACATCAGGACGCTGCCGGAAGGGCTTCAAGATGGCCGTGGATCAAGCGGGGTGATCTGTGGACCACACAGGCTACTCGGACACGAGTCAGGGCCTGATCCACCCCAGCTGGGTCGCCTGGGGGAGGATGTATGATGCTGTGAGACCTGAAACACCCGATGATCCCAGGATACATCACTGAGGATGTGCCTGAGTTGCACTGGAGGTGTATGTTAAGAACTAGAAATAATCCTCTCCAACATGGCGTCTGACTGTCTGGTGTCGTCTGTTATGACGTTTCCAGCCAGAAGGAACCAGTTGGTCTGATAATAATGAGATATGAGTCTGAATTTAGGCCTGAAGATGAATCATTCGGGCTGATCTGTGTGTTTACTGCTGCTGTAAGGAAGTGCAGTTTATTATTAGTGACTAACTAAACCCTCCAGAGACGCAGAATCTCGTTAAACGAGTTCCAGAGCGGGAAAAAAACACGTTTAACAAAAGGCTGGGAGCTGAAGAGGAGCTGCAGGACCAGTTCCCTGAACAAAGAGCAGAGAGGCAGGGCCGAGGCGACGCTGGCTGGAAGGAAAAAGCCACCGGAGAATGTGGTCAGACTGACGGCACACCTGATATCAGCCGGAGCATCGCCGAGGAGGAGGAAGAAGCTGCTGCAGGTGAGGAGGCGGAGCTAAGAGGCAGGCAGGTAGGCAAACAGCAGCACACTGATCCCCTGAGTCTGACAGAACACCTGAGGAAAAACAAGACAATGGAGACGTGAGAAGACGCTCAGCTGGAACACGTATGAAGACTGAAACAGGAGATAAACGCTGGTTCATTTCTCTGAGAGTCAAATAAAGCAGGTGAGTTTGTTCATCGTCTTTATCCTGTCTCTGAGTTTGTTAAACAGCTGGGAGGCAGAAAGAGCTGAATGAGCTGCAGAGTTGTGATTGAACAGACTGTTACTGTAGAGCTGGTTCGGGTTAGCAGCTCTCAGTGATCTGTTTTGTGACTTCCAGCCCGGCAGTGTTAGTGTTTCCATCTGTGTTTGACCTCTGGGTGTGGAGACCAGCAGCAGCTCTGATGTGTCAGAGAAATGCTGATGAACAGGTTCAGAGATGTTGGATGTGACGTAGAACCAGGATCATGTGGTCGGAGAGCTTCCTGGTGCTGCTGCAGCATCTGAAGGAGACGCTGTGAATGTTCACGTTCATCCACAGTCAGTCGAAGGCAGCTGGACTCAGTGACGTGTCTGAGAAGATGTTTCGGCCAAACCTCTTCTCAGACATCGCTGAGTCCTGAAGGAGGAAAACAGCAGAAGACCTTTTCCTGAATCAGCTGCTTCATACAGATCAGCTAAAAACTGACTGATGAGACCAAAACAAGCAGAAAGCCTCGTCGTTACTCTGATTGTCTGTTTATTTAATAGTGTGCAGCAGGAAGAAACCCTTCTGTCAACCTGCCAGACGGTGATCCAACCTGTGAAGGTCTCAGTTACAGAGTCGGGTTACATTAAAACAGATTCTACAGACTGAAGGAGCGTCGGTGCAGCTTTATCTCTGGTTTTAATCATTGATTTGTCCTCAACAGACACTTTAAACACCCTGAGCTCATGATAAACATGTCAACCTGCTGAACACGTCTTCATCTCCTCCCCTTACAGAATGTCTTCATTATCAGAGTCAGATTTCCGCTGCCAGCATGGAGACACCATCTGCGGTGAGTTTTATCAACTTCTGGTCACTAGACGGGTTCGACCGACATTTAATGATCCAACATTCTTGGAACTGACCCTGGTTAAACTCCTGAACCCCTGATCCTGTTCGACAGGCCTGTTAGCTCTTAAAATCACCTAAATAACACCGTCTGTCAACCAGAAATGAATCAGAAAAGGCTAAAAATAACCTTCAAACTCTGATATTTGATTAAAATCCCTTTATTCTCAGCTGTGAGATGCTCCTGTACTGTTCAGACTCACTTTAATGCAGTGTTTGTGGTTGGAGGCAGCGATGAAAATCCATCAACAAGACTTCTTTGTAGTTATTTTGGATTTTAATGTAAATCTAAATGACTTAAGTTGCTGCAGGAACCACAGACTGAGCTGCTCATTCAGCAGTTTCTCCCTAGATCTTCCTAAAACAAACGACTGTATCTAATATATATATATATATATATAATATATATAATATATATATATATATATATATATAATATATATCTAATAACCGTCTGAACTCCAGAACCCAGCGCTGGTTTGAAACGACGTGACACCATTTATCAGTCAGACACCATAAAACATGTAAAGGATCTTTGGACTTTCAACTAATTATGTTTAACATGAGGTTCTGTTGGAAAAAAATCACCAAATCTGCTGCCAACTCCTCAGTAAGGACAGCAGCTATTGGCTGTCCTAGAAGTCACTAAATGACATCATCGCCTAATTTGCATAATTGTTCATTTGCATGTAATTATAAGACACGCTGTAGGAGAGAGGAATAGTGTTGTTAAAGAGACAAAAAGTAATTTAAAAAAGGGCCTAAATATGTTTAGATCCACAAATGAGCTTTCTCTTGTTGATTCTTGTTTTATTTTGGCATTGAAATATGCCATCACTTCTCAGAATAACTTGAATACTAATCTTTGTCTAGACCACATGTGTCAAACTCAAGGCCCACAGACCGAATGTGTTTTTCTTTATCCAGTAAATCCATTACATATATGTTATGATAGCAGCGCTCCTGACTGCAAACAACATGGCTGCAAACACAACCTTTTTAAGAGTGTGTCAGTTGTAATTGAACGTGCCCATGAATGATGATCATCAGCTGATCTGGTTCCTTCCGTCACCACAGGGAGCTGCTGCACAAGTTCCTGTGGTTGGAAATAGTTCAGTTTCTTCCACATTGACTCGGCCTCTACATGCCTGATGTAAAAAACTGTTAATTTTACTGTTTCTGTGATCCAGTGATGAAACAATCTACAGCTGATTATGTTAAGTAACAGTGAGGAGAGAGAAGGAGACACACCTGGTGATACAGTGTTCAGGTGCAGCAGAGAGATCTCCACTGAGTCAGTTAAGAGGAAACAGCAGCTCAAACATTCAGTGTTGAAGGCTCACATTTTAACAGCCATCACAGTTTTGTCTGTGTAAACATGATCCACTGGGACGACATGTAAAATGAGATCCGCTCATTGAAAACTCTGCTAACAGAAAACAGATAAAAATCTCTCGGTTTCAGCCTGATAAATCTGTGTAGACATGGTGCTACAATGCAGTACCGCAGCCAGCATGTGAGGCGTTGAGGGACCATCGGTAAAATGTGGTATTTACTGATAGGGACGTGTTCAGGGTCTCCTCTAATCTGACTGCTGGGACTGGTGTTTGAGGCGACTGTCAGACTGACCGCCTGGGAAAGCTTTGGGACGGGCTGCAGAACGACACGAGCTTCACGTCAGAGTCGCCATGAAAAAGTCTCCAACAACACCAGAAAAAGTCGCCGAGAGGGCCTGGAAAGTCACCAGATTTAGAGAGAAAGTCGCCAAGTTGGCACCAGTGAATCTGAGCTCAAACTCATGACGTTTCATCAGAATCACTTTATTCTACAAGTCTAATTAAAAAGTTCACCAAAATAAGTCACCTGTAGTGAACAGATTCTGGAAAAACCAAAAACCTTCTTCCCTCCTGGTCCGATCTCTGAACATGTTGGAAAATGTTAGGATTCACAGTGACTCAGAATTTATAGAAAAAGGCTTTTTAACAAAAACAAAATTTAAAGCTGTGAGCATCGTTGGACAGGTCCTCACATCCTTACAGCTCAGCTATCGTGTGCATGTCCACCAGGTGGCGCTGTGACCAAGACTAGATAGCTCCATATGGCTGTCATCAGACCTGTACTCTGATCAAACCTGTGAAGTTTGAGGCCGATTGGAGCATGTACAGGCTAGTCAGACATCACTTCCTGTTTCATGGCGTGATGGCGAGCATCAGAACAGACCTGTGACTGAGCTATCCTTATATGGTCATATGACTGAGCTATCCTTATATGGTCATGTGGCTGTCATGAGACCTGGACTCTGATCACACCTGTGAAGTTTCAGGCTGATTGGAGCTCATACAGGCTAGTTAGACATCACTTCCTGTTTCTTTCATGGTGAAACGCCACAACGCCATGAGCCGCCACGGCCACGCCCTCATACTTTAGTGGAACATGTTAATAAATGTTGCTCACCAATGCCTGTAGTATATGCTGGCCTCATTTGAGGCCTCTCAGAGTTTCCCTCTAGGACGAGTTCGCTCTGGAAAATTTGAAAAATTTTGCCAAAAATCTGACACGTAATTCAAAATGGCCGACTTCCTGTTGCATTGTGGGTATGGGTTCTTGAGGCTTTTTTGTGCGTCTTGTCATGATACATATGTGTGCTGAATTAGGTAGCTCTAGGTGAAACGTACTTCGGGGGCTCAATTTTTCTAATTTTCTAGGGGGCGCTGTTGAGCCATTTTCCCATTCACATGTGTAATTCCCCCAGAATATTAAACTTTTCTCCAGGTCTGATGTTCGTGCCAAGTCATACGTGTTGTCGAGTATGTTTAGGGGTTCATGATTGCAATTCAAAAGGCGACATTAGTTCCAGTGTTTGAAAAACCGACTTGTTAAATAATCAAAGTGATGAAACTTCTTCTGGTCTCCATCGTTCTGACAGTAAACATCTCTGAGCCCCTCCTCCTTCATGTTGTTGTGTTTCCATGGAGCTACAGGATTTGAGGTTTGGAGGTTTTAGCAGAAGTCATTTGCCGCTGTCTGAAAACACGAGTTGAGCAAACACACTGAGCAAACAGAGCCTCCTCACCGCTCAGACCTGCCGGCTGTAAAGCTTCCCTGTGGTTCTGCAGAGATCCGGGTGTACGAGCAGGAGGTGATCGTGGTTCCCATCTTCCTGCTGTCCAGCTTCCTCATCACGCTGGTCTTCATCCTCCTGCTGCGATTCTGCCCCGAGAAGGTCGATCGGATCCGTCCCAAGGCCTCCAAGTCGACGCCCAGGAGAATTCTGCAAGGCATCGATGGTAAGAGTCTGGAGGTCCAGACGATTAATGAGCAGCTTTTCATCTGTGACGTGTCTCATATTGTAACCCGACCCTGTTTATGAGCTAAATAAACATATAATAAATGGTTTATAACACGTTGCAGTGCTGTGGTGAGAAGATTTACCTTCTCCTTCCTCATCAGCTCCATCTAAACTAAAAACAAACACTTTAGAAAGTCCACAGAGAACATTCAGGCTCCACAGTAGAAACTCAGACCAGAGTTAGTGTGGAGGAGCCTGGAGAACATCAACCTCTATGGACGGAGGACCACAACTAAACCTGGCTGCTGCTCACAACTAAACTTCCACATGGAGAAGAGGAAGATTTATCTAGAGAACAACGTCACAGCAGAGCTTCTAGACCAGGACTAAGGGTTAAAAATCTGTCTGAAACAACTGAAAATTAGCCCAGAATGACTAAAAACCAGAAATGGCCATTAAAAATGTGTCCAGATAGACTCAGAGACGACCTGGAAACTTGTCCACAATTAGTTAAAAGTTGTTTGACTCAAAATTGGTGCAAATAATTTAAAAAATGATCCAACTTTTTTTAAAAACATGGTTCAAAATTCATCCAAAACGACTTTACATTTCTCAAAATGACAAAATTGATCAAAGTAACTAAAAATTTGTCTCTAATGATTCAAAAATCACCCAAAATTGTTAAAAATGTGTTAAAAATGTGTCTAAAATTTTCTAAAATTACTTGAAATTCATCCCAAATGACTCAAAACTTGTCTAAAAAGACTCAACCTTTTTCTAAAATCACTCCAAATTTGTCCGGAATGACTTGAATTTTATCACAATGCAAAGAAATATATTCAAAATGACTTAAAGTTTGTCTGCGGTGACTCAGAAATCTCACAAAACTACTCAGAATTTGTCCAGAATGTATTTAAAAGTTGTGTAAAATGTTCTAAAATGACTCTAAACCTGTCCAATATGACTTGTAATTGTAAATAAAGGTGGAACCTCAGGAACCAAAGGGCTTCAGCTGCACTGAGTTCCTGCTGTGGAGCCTGAGTTTAATATAGCATCTGAAGTGGTGTTTTGTAATCAGATTCCACTGTGAGGAGTAATCTGATTACTGTGGTGGGTTGAGTCTGTTTCCATTCAGTGATGATGATGATGGTTCTCCTCCTGTCCGTCTGCAGCTCCTCCTGGCATCAACGTTCTGGAACATGAGAGCATCGCCCTGGACTCCCCCAGCTCCTACTCCACCTTCCAGCCCCCCACCACCTACCAGTCCAAGCGTCTGTCCTCGGTCACGACCCCCCCCGTCCTCCCCTCCGGCCCTCCTCCTCCTCAGCAGAGCTTCACCCCCAGCTTCACCCCCATCGTCCAGCCCAGGGAACTTCCCCGCCAGCGGCTGCCGGAGTCCTTCAACCTGGTCACTCCGCTGCCGACCGCCTTCTCCCTGAGGTCCGACCCCTCGGTGTCGCTGTACAGAGCCAGGATGGACAACAGGAACGTGGTGCTGAGAGTCCTGAACGGTGAGGGGGTCTGCAGGTCTCTGTGGTGGGGGTTTAGATATCATTTAGGATAGTTTGGAGTCATGTTGTCTGTGCATCCACCCTGGTCGTCCTGGTCATCTCTGAACGTTGTGGGTTTCCCCTCCTCAGACTCGGCCGACGCCTCAGAGAGACACAGCTTCCTGGGCTTCGCCTCCTTCCTGGCCCAGCTCGGTCCTCATCCCTTCCTGCCGGAGCTCCTCGGCGTCGTGTCGCTTCGAGCTCCTCTGGTCACCGTCGTGGAAGAGCTGGAGAACAGAGACCTGCTCAGCTTCCTGTGGAGATGCAGACAGGTAGGTGGTCCATCTAATATCCATCCGTCCATCCATCTATCATCCATCCATCCATCTAATGTCCATCATCCATCATCCATCCATCATCCATCTAATGTCCATCCATCCATCCATCCATCTAATGTCCATCATCCATCCATCAGCAGCTCCAATCACAGCCACATGTTTACCACTGAACATGAAGCGTGTCCAACAAAACTAATCACAGATGTACTAAAGTGTTTTTAAGACTTTGAAAAAAGTAAATATTTGTTATTTTAATTATTATACACTGTAGAAAATAAGCAATTTGCAAAAATGTAGAAAATCTATAACAATAAAACCAGATCCAGTGTGGAAAATGACTTGCATATCTAAAATCTCAATATAAAATAAATAAATATATCATATAAATATTCACACAATCTTATGTGAAATTCAGGCTAAATATTACAATATTATATATTTATATGATATATTTTAATTATGGGAAATTGCAGTGTTTCTATGAGGTGGTTGTTTTTCTGTTTTTGCCGCCTCATGTTTCACTTAATCTTTTAACAGTGTATAAAAAATAAAACCTACAGCAGTCCTGTGTTTGTGTTTCCAGGAGAAAGCAGATCCTCCGTGTGAAATGACGGAGAGGCTGATCTTCACCATGGCCAAACAGGTGGCCTCCGCTCTGGTTAGTAGATCAGTAACTACAGTTTGTCTTCTGACGTTTTATTTTGAAATTTAGCTGGCTGCTACGTGCTAATGCTAACTGCTAATCCAACCAGCACTGCTAGTTCAACTGACCCAGGCTTGTTTAGGAGATGCTCCAGGTAGTGACCAGTGCCATGCTACCATTTAGCTAACTGCTAAATGCTAATGCTGTTGAACTGTTGATGTGCAGCGTAACAGGTCCTGAAATAGACCCAGCTGGCCCGTCTGAAGCCGTGTTAGGAAGGACTTAGTAATTATTTACTGGCAGCAGATTCCAGCGTCTCTCCTTCACACTGAACGTGTTCGTCCGTCTCTGACTTCCTGGTCAGGAGTTCCTCCACAGCAAAGACCTGCTCCATGGGAACCTCCAGGCCCGCAGCGTCCTGGTCAGCAGGGAGTTCACGGCCAAGCTGTGGGGGCTCCACGGAGTCTACACCCGGAAGAACCAGGACTCCACCCAGAGGGACGACCCCAGCATGAAGAAGTGGCAGGCCCCAGAGCTGCTGGTCCGGAAGGCGGCCAGCCACAGCAGCGACATGTGAGACCCTCCGACTGGACCTCCACCTGCTGTACCTCCATCTGCTGTACCTTCACCTACTATACATCCTACTATTATACCTCCACCTGCTATACCTCCACCTGCTGTACCTCCAACTACTATACATCCTTCTATTATACCTCCACCTGCTGTACCTCCACCTGCTGTACCTTCACCTACTATACATCCTTCTATTATACCTCACCTGCTGTACCTCCACCTGCTGTACCTTCACCTACTATACATCCTTCTATTATACCTCCACCTGCTGTACCTTCACCTCTTATATATCCACCTACTATACATCCTCCTATTGTACCTCCACCTCCTATACATCCACCAGCTGTACCTCCACCTACTATACCTCCACCTGCTGTACCTCCACCTACTATACATCCACCAGCTGTACCTCCACCTCCTATACATCCACCAGCTGTACCTCCACCTACTATACATCCACCAGCTGTACCTCCACCTCCTATACCTCCACCTCTTATATATCCACCTACTATACATTCACCTGTGGTACCTCCACCTGCTATACATCCTCCTATTATACCTCCACCTCTTATATATCCACCTACTATACATCCACCTCCTATACATCTACCAGCTGTACATCCACCTACTGTACCTCCACCTACTATACATCCTCCTATTATACCTCCACCTCCAATACCTCCACCTGCTGTACCTCCACCTCTTATATATCCACCTACTATACATTCACCTGCTGTACCTCCACCTGCTATACATCCTCCTATTATACCTCCACCTCTTATATATCCACCTACTATACATCCACCAGCTGTACCTCCACCTACTATACCTCCACCTGCTATACCTCCACCTACTATGCATCCACCTTCTATACATCCACCTTTTATACATAACCTACTATGCATCCACCTTCTATACATCCACCTTTTATACATAACCTACTATACATCCACACTCTGTATATCCATCTTCTATACCTCCACCTACTATACTTCCACCTGCTATACATCCACCTTTTATACATAACCTACTACACATCCACCAACTGTACATCCAACTTCTATGCCTCCACCTATTATATATCCACCTACTATACACCCACCTTCTGTACCTCCACCTTTTATACATCCTCCTACTAAACTTCCACTTTCTATATCTCCACCTACTGCACCTACACCTTCTATACATTTGCTTACTATACCTCCTCCCTCTGTACCTCCACCTACTAGACCTTCACCTCCTATACATCCACCTTCTATACATCCCCCACTATACATCCACCTCCTATACCTCCTCCCTCTATACCTCCACCTGTAGAGAGGAGGCTCCAGACGTCCAGAGGTCCATCAGACTGTAACGTGGTTTGTCTCTGTGTGTTTGTCTCCAGCTGGTCCTTCGGCGTCCTGCTCTATGAAATGGCTTCTCTGGGTGAGTTAAAGTCAGACTTCTGAGAACACAGATCCTTAAAACCTGCTGTTGAATATATATCTGGCTTTAACCAGCGCTCCAGGTGGTGGAGAACCAGTCAGCAGGACTCTTCATAGTCATTTAGGATTTAATCAGACTCAATGTTTAACCTTCATATCTAATGATTTAGGCTATTAGATTAAAGACAGAAAAGCTCCTCTGGCAGTTCACTGATTGATTTCCAAAAAACAAACGACTAATTTATTGATTGATTTTCAATCTATTGCATTATAAAGTCATTTAATTCTGGAAAATGAATGAAAACTAGCAGAGAGGTCTGTGGTTATTCTGATAATTTAAAGCAAAGTATATATTTTAACCCTCTGAGCCTCAAAACCACAGACGGCTGGTTTGAAATGAATGTTTTCTTTTCTTTTTCCACCAGTCATGATAATTACTTCCAGTCATTTTATTCCAGAGGTTTCAGTTAAACATTCTCTAGAACTTTTCCTCTGCAGTGACCAGATTCTGTAGAAACTAACGGCTCTCAGCTCCTCAGTTTAGCTGCTTCTCACCGACCGGCTCGGCTGTGATCAGAAGTCACACGATGGATGTTCAGAGCAGGATTAAACTCTGAACGCCAAAACCCGACCGCACAGCGACAAAACTGACCCGACGAGGCAAAGAGCGACAACAAAAACAAGACTCCTTCCACTGTCCTGTCCAATGAAGGCATAAAAGGCCAAAAATAAATCTTAAAAACAAAAAAACAACAAGTGACACAGAAAACAAAGAAGACACAGCGACCACAGAGACGCATTCAACAGAGCGTCTGCAGGGTTTAGTTATTATGACCACATTTAAAGCAGTATTCAGTAGATTTTTGATCAATTTTGAACAAATTTCAAATCATATTTTGAGTCACTTTGTCCGTTTTAACTCTGCTTGTTGCTGGAGCCGTCATGTCCAGAGGTTCTGTTGGGTTCAGGTCAGGACTCGCACCGTCCAGGTCCTGGTCTAACACTTTTAAATCACTGTAGGTGAGTTATGAGTCACTGTAGACAGGTTTCGAGTCAGTTTAACAGATTTTAAGGCTTATTGGACAATTTGGAGTCATTTTAATGAGTTTCTAGTCATTTAGGAGAATCTTTAAGTAAATGTTAGAAAATTATAGACTCATTTTTAGAGTCTGAAGTCATTTTGAGTCGTTATAAACAACTTTTTTTCCCACCTCAGTAAAACAAATAATCCTGACTGGTCTCCGTCACTCTGAGTCTACTGATAGAAGACGTCTCTGGTTCTCCTCCTTCATGTTGTTCTGGTTCCACAGAGCTGCAGGACACAGTGAGGAGAATGAGAGGAGCAGAGATAACAGAACATCTGAGGGTTTATCCGTCAGCATGTTGGAGGGTTTCTCTCGTCTGAATGTTCTCGTCCATCCAGGTCGTCCTGGGCGGTTCAGCTGAAGGCAGCTGGAAGCAGTGATGAGATGTTTGTTCAGTCACCTGAGAGGAAACGTCTTCAGACTGATCCCTGAGTCCGGCTGCCTTCGGTCGACCCGTCCAGGATGACGTCTCCTCGTCTGTCTCCAGGTGAAGCTCCGTTTGCAGAGATCTCCGTCAACGAGCTCCTGCAGTTTCACCAGCGAGGAAAAACCCTGAAGAAACCGTCCCACTGCTCCACGGCGCTGTAAGAGTCCAAACCTGAAGCTGCTCCTCCTCTGATAACACCACCCTAAAGCCTCCTCCTCCTCCTCCTAATAACACCACCCTAAAGCCTCCTCCTCCTCTGATAACACCACCCTAAAGCCTCCTCCTCCTCCTAATAACACCACCCTAAAGCCTCCTCCTCCTCTGATAACACCACCCTAAAGCCTCCTCCTCCTCTAATAACACCACCTTAAAGCTTCCTCCTCCTCCTCCTCCTCCTCCTCTGATAACACCACCCTAAAGCCTCCTCCTCCTCTGATAACACCACCCTAAAGCCTCCTCCTCCTCTGATAACACCACCTTAAAGCTTCCTCCTCCTCCTCCTCCTCCTCTAATAACACCACCTTAAAGCTTCCTCCTCCTCCTCCTCCTCCTCTGATAACACCACCCTAAAGCCTCCTCCTCCTCCTCCTAATAACACCACCCTAAAGCCTCCTCCTCCTCTAATAACACCACCCTAAAGCCTCCTCCTCCTCCTCCTAATAACACCACCCTAAAGCCTCCTCCTCCTCTGATAACACCACCCTAAAGCCTCCTCCTCCTCTAATAACACCACCCTAAAGCCTCCTCCTCCTCCTCCTAATAACACCACCCTAAAGCCTCCTCCTCCTCTGATAACACCACCTTAAAGCTTCCTCCTCCTCCACCTCCTCCTCTGATAACACCACCCTAAAGCCTCCTCCTCCTCTCTAATAAAACCACCCTAAAGCTTCCCTCTCCTCCTCCTCCTAATAACACCACCCTAAAGCCTCCTCCTCCTCCTCCTCTCTAATAACACCACCCTAAAGCTTCCTCCTCCTCCTCTCTAATAACACCACCTTAAAGCTTCCTCCTCCTCCCCCTCTAATAACACCACCCTAAAGCTTCCTCCTCCTCCTCCTCCTCTCTAATAACACCACCCTAAAGCTTCCTCCTCCTCTCCCTCTAATAACACCACCCTAAAGCTTCCTCCTCCTCCTCCTCCTCTCCCTCTAATAACACCACCCTAAAGCCTCCTCCTCCTCTCTAATAACACCACCCTAAAGCCTCCTCCTCCTCTAATAACACCACCTTAAAGCTTCCTCCTCCTCCACCTCCTCCTCTGATAACACCACCCTAAAGCTTCCTCCTCCTCCTCCTCTAATAACACCACCCTAAAGCTTCCTCCTCCTCCTCCTCTAATAACACCACCCTAAAGCTTCCTCCTCCTCCTCTCTAATAACACCACCCAAAAGCCTCCTCCTCCTCCTCCTCTGATAACACCACCCTAAAGCCTCCTCCTCCTCCTCCTCCTCTAAAAACACCACCCTAAAGCTTCCTCCTCCTCCTCCTCTAATAACACCACCTTAAAGCTTCCTCCTCCTCCTCCTCTCTAATAACACCACCCTAAAGCTTCCTCCTCCTCCTCCTCTAATAACACCACCCTAAAGCTTCCTCCTCCTCCTCTCTAATAACACCACCCTAAAGCTTCCTCCTCCTCCTCTCTAATAACACCACCTTAAAGCTTCCTCCTCCTCCCCCTCTAATAACACCACCCTAAAGCCTCCTCCTCCTCTAATAACACCACCTTAAAGCTTCCTCCTCCTCCTCCTCCTCCTCTAATAACACCACCCTAAAGCTTCCTCCTCCTCCTCTCTAAAAACACCACCCAAAAGCCTCCTCCTCCTCCTCCTCTGATAACACCACCCTAAAGCCTCCTCCTCCTCCTCCTCCTCCTCCTCTAATAAAACCACCCTAAATCTTCCTCCTCCTCCTCCTCCTCCTCCTCTAATAAAACCACCCTAAATCTTCCTCCTCCTCCTCCTCCTCCTCCTCCTTCTTCTCCTCTCTAATAAACCACCCTAAACCTTCTCTCCTCCCTCTCCTCCTCATCCTCCTCCTCCTCCTCCTCCTCCCAGATACACCATCATGAAGGGCTGCTGCCAGTGGAAGGACCAGGACCGTCCCTCGCTGGCCGAAGTCAGCCGGAAGCTGTCGTCAGGAGAGAAGAGCGCCTCGGATAAAGTCCTGAAGGCGTCCGGCCCGGTGAACATCGAGCAGTACCTGCAGGAGGCCGGCTACGGAGAAACCAACAGCTACACCGTCTTCTGATCGGACGGGAACGAACTGACGGAGCAATTTAACAGCAGAGGTGTTCTAACTCTGGAGCTGAACCGGTTCTTCTGCAGATCCACACGTCAGGAAGAACTGCAGTCGTTAATTTTAATCTTAGCAGGACCTCTTCTATGCGTCGTCTTACATCCTGTTCATCTGCTCAGATTCTAGATCGTCTCGGCCGAACAACAAACAACAGTCGTGTTAAATTATGCGCCTGTTGAAAGCAGCATTAACAGCTGATCAGACGACTGAATAAATATGCTTTTATTTTGAAAATACACAGGAATGAACGAAAGGTTTTTATTATTGTGGAGTAATTTGTGGATTATTTTCTCGATCAGTCGTCTCTAAAATGGTGGAAAATGAGCGTCAGAGTTTCCTCCCAGGTCTGGTTTAGTCCACAGATCCTTAGTTTACATTCAGTTTCTGTGGACTAAACCAGACATGGGAGGAAACTCTGATCAAATGTCTCGTTTTGTCCGAAGAAACCAGGAAATACTCACGTTTAAGAAGCTGGAATCACAGAGTTTAGACTGCTTTTATTGTTGAAAATACTCAAACTGATTAATCATGTCTGTGAATAGTTGGGGATTAATGTGAAATCGAGTCGTTGCAGCTCCAGTTAGAGGAACCTGACCGATGTACAGCCGCACTGTTAATATATGAAGGTTTGCAGCGTCTCGTTCAGTGTAATTTATGTGTTTACTGTATGTTTGTGTGATTGAAGCATCAGGAATCATTGTGTTTACTGTCAGCTCCACATCTCAGGGAAGGAAACCGAGCTGTAAATCAAAGCATCGTGTGTGTCGGTGGGAGAATAAAGTACCAGCACTCCTGCAGTAACAGGTATTATTTATTGGTAGTACTGCATACATGTACAGCCCCGTCACAGAGCCAACCATGAGGAATACCTATTTTCAGGTAGTTAGGTTGATTAAAGCTACTAAAACTATCCATGAAAAAATACTTCTGATTGTAGTAAAAAACAGAGACGATACAAAACTAGACTTCAACCAGAGGAGCTAATTAGACACCAGGTCCAGAGAGAGTCCTGGTCTGACTGCAGCCTGGAAACAACACGACTAAAAGACGGAGAGGATCAGTGAAGAGAACCGAAGCTCCACGCCGTCGCTAAAGTTAAAGCACCGTTTGAAGGACAGCAAGAAGGCAAAGCTCCTGTCGTGGAGGAACCGACGTAGCACCGATGAACCAGCGAGACGCCTCGGTCTGTACTCACATGTTACAGGACGCTCAGAGTCCTGACAGGAAACCTCCCCCTGATCGAGGACCTCAGTCTTTCTGTTTGAGTCCAAGTGTTAAAGTCTTCACTCCCGCAGGCTGTTGATGGAGGCGCAGATCTTCAGAGCGGGCCCCAGCTTGATGTTCATGGTGGAGATCAGGTGATCCTCTCTCAGCAGCAGCAGAGC
The DNA here is from genome assembly GCA_024666655.1 of Dascyllus trimaculatus. NCBI lineage: Eukaryota > Metazoa > Chordata > Actinopteri > Pomacentridae > Dascyllus > Dascyllus trimaculatus. The sequence continues at coordinate 887,593 of CM045451.1, forward strand.
CTGGCCGTCGATCTCCTGCGACAGGAACTGTGCAGCCAGCTCCTCGCAACCTGGACGCAACGGAAACAAGAGGTCCATCAGAACACGGGGCAACGGTGGTCTGTGAAGCGAACCTGCAACCGGTGGGTCGCTGGTTCGAGACAGTGACATGTACCAGCGACAAACACTGTAGCTGTGCCCCAATCCAGGGGCTGCATCCTTGGAAGGACCCAGCTGACCTGTCCTTCTAAGGCTGCATGAGCCTTCGTTAAACAGACGGTCTAGCTACAACGAACTTCCTGCTTGCGTCATGACGTCCCGTAGCGCCGCTCCTGTTGCCTAGCAACCCAGACTGCCGAATTTATTTATCAGAGGATCAGGATCAGACGACTATGTTGTAATTTAACCTCATTGTTTGACTGAAATTGATCCAGAAATTGTGACTTTAGTTTTAATATGTTTTATATCCTTGGAGACTTGAGGGTCTTGTTCTGTCCGGTGGTTCGGGACTAAACTGTCTGAGAAACAAGAAGCTGGTTTAAATCTGTTAACATCCACTGATATGAACTCCAGATATTATAAACCTCCACAGTCTCTGGGCTGAATGTTTCTGATGAGGATCACTAAATACCTGCTGTCTGAACAGAAACCAGATATAATGTATGTTAAACATGTGATCAGATAACTTGGTGGAGCTAAACTAAGAACAGTGAGGAGAGTCATGTTTTCACTGGTCTACAGAGAATCACCACCAATAGAAGCTCCAGCAGCATTTAGTAACCGTTTTACTTCACCTCCATGTAATAACTTAAATAAGGATTAAATATGTGAATATTTAGGAATGAATAAGTCGTTTTTTGGTGGCTGCAGTCAGAAAAAAATCACCACAGTCTGTAAAATATAAAACTGAAGCTGAACAACTGGACAGTAAACGTTTTAAACTGCAGCGGCTCATCAATAACGTAACTTAATCGATTTGTTAAAACTAATTTTAATGTTTTCAACTTTTGTATGGTTAGCTATCAGACTGAGCTGTAACACAATACTAATACTTAAAACTAGAATCCTCCACTGATGAATCCATTTTCTCCGTCAGCAGCTAAAACTCCAGCTGTTGATTGAACTGTCACCGGCCCACAATGAATCTTGGGATATTTGGGGCTACGAAGGATCCATCGATGCATCCTTCAAATCCGTGGAAAAGAAGGACGCATTTGAAGGAGTCTTGGAGTTTTTAATGAAATGGGACAGCCTTAGTTGCACCGCTGTGATGGATGAGACCAACGGATGCAGCCCCTGAACTGAGACACAGCTAGCAACAGCTCTACAAAGAAAACGATAAGATGGCTCCACTCATGCTTCAGATTCAAAGCACGATGCTGCCTCCCTGATCAGAAACAGCCAATCACATCCATCGATAATTGAAACCCTTCACCCTCCATCCATCTCTGCAGCAGCATCAAAGGCCAGAAGGTCTCAGTCTCAAAATAAGTTACAAAAACTGTAAGAATGACATTTGAAAGGTAAAAACAAAGGGCTGTTTTATTCACTAGCAAAAAGGACGACACTGAACATCACCTGAGTCAACAAGGACGTGTGAAGCTGTTTAACTGTAAAGAGCAGCACGTCTTTGGCTTTAGATGGTGTAAAAAGTTGTTTTGTTGAATGATGAAGCCGCTGCTGTGCAGAAAAATGCCTTAAAAAGTGACAGAATTGTTTAGCATTTACTTCAAGTGACCAGAGCAGCACACAGAGCAGGGTGTTCTGGCTTTTAATGGAGTAAAACCTCCATTTTCTAAAGGGAAGATGTTTCCCTAAAGACAAACGCCAAGTAAAGTCGTCCTCGTAGTTTCAATGTGATCGAGTTCCTCTACGATTGGAACCATTAGGACTACTTGACTTTATTTCATATATTTAAGGAGCTGTAACCACCGACCTTGCAGCGAGGAGATGAACCTGCACACCTCCTCCACGCTCCACTGAGCCGGCGTAGCGGACAGGAAGCTGGCGCCCTCTGGTGGGAGGCTTCCCGGCGCCGAGCTGTCGGACTGAGGAGCGCTGAGGTCGGCTCTGCAGGAGTGAGAGGAGCTGGGAGACAGCGAGGGGGAGTCGTCCTCCTCTTCCTCACCGTCGCTGGAGACGTCCTCGGAGCGACTGGACTCAGAGTGACACTGAACCACAAACAGGATTAAAACCCAGCAGAATAACATACATATAAATGATGACATTGGAGAAGCTGCAATCACCGTTTTGTTTTTAAAAATACTGAATAAGAGATTATCAAAGCAGCTGATGATGGATTTACTGGTGGACAACTAATCAGTGAGTCGATTAACTGTTGCAGCTGGAATCACTTCCTAAATCAGCTGTTCACTGATCAGCTGATCCCATTTCCAGCTGATCTGCAGACTGACTCTGTTTTACTTAATAATGAAAACAATCTTAATAAATATATGTTTGTGTTTTGCACTGTAGGTCAGAAAAAGTCCAATATTTGAGCTGCAACAATAAATGGATTAAAACAGCGCGACTGTTTTTCATATATACAACAGGTGAGCTGCAGGCCTCACCTTCACAGGTAGGTGCTTGCTGGACATCTTGCTGCAGGAGATGCTGGAGCTGCTCCTGCGTGACGAACCTCTCCGTCTGGCTGAGCTCTCTGGAGGAGCTGCAGCTGCTGCCTGACCTCCAGCTCTTCCTCTGCTGGTCTTAAAGTGCTGACTGCAGCTCACGTTATACCTGGAAGGAGGCGTTCAGTCAGGAAGGAGGAACCTGAACCACGTTAGAGACGCATCCCACCCTCTCAGTTTAACGATCATTTAAACTCATTAGAGCTCCTGAACCCTCATTTTTAGTCCTGCTTTACTTTGTACAACAGAGGATAAGAACTGCAGAGTTTGGAGCAACGCTGCGATGCTGTCATGAGTCAGGAGACCATGTGATGCCACTATACAGCGACAGACATGCAAACCCACCACAAAGAGACACAAAAAGAGACAAAAAACAACCACACAAAGATAAAACATTAATAAAGGAACACAACACAACCACAAAGAGACACACAATGAAAAAAAAACCACGCAAAACGACCAGCAAGAGACACCAAGCAGATGCAAAGAGATAAGAAAGACGACGGGACACAAAACGACCACAAAGAGACAGAAAATAATTAAAAAGAGACACACAATGATGCATAAAGACAAAAAAATACTATAGAGACACAAAACGACAGAAAACAACCACAAAAAAGCACAAAATGAACATACAGTGACACAAAGCAACCACTAAATGACCACCAAAAGACAAGAAACAACCACAGACACCAAAAAGACCACAAAGAGACACAGAATGAACGAAAGAGACACACGACCACAAAATGACTACAGAGACCAAACGACCACACAGAGACACAAAATAGACAAAAAAGACGTATAAAGACAAAAAAAATACTATAGAGACACAAAACAAGAGACAACGACCACAAAGAAACACAAAATTAACATAGAGTGACACAAAACAACCACTTAATGACCACCAAAACACAACAAACCCCCACAGAGACACAAAAGATTCAGAAAGAGACACAACAGGACCACAAAAGGACACAAATATTCCTATCGAGACACAAAACGACCACAAAATGACTAAAGAGAGAGACCAAACGACCACACAGAGACACAAAATGAACGTAGAGCGACACAAAACAACCACTAAATGACCACCAAAAGACAACAATCAACCACAGAGACACAAAAGATTCCTATCGAGACACAAAACGACCACAAAGAGCTGCAAAATTAACAAAGAGAGAAACAAAAGAATCACCAAAGACAAAAAAAGTCACCATAAAGACACACAACATGACCACAAAGAGGAAAACAATCACCACTGAAAGACAACAACCAACCACAAAGAAACACAACTTCATCAAACACAGACTCATAACATAAGGACACAAAGACCCCCAACAGAAGACCCTGCTGTTCTCTCCAGATCTGAGACTTCTTCATCCCCAAAATGAAATTCTAGTTGGACTCAGTTTAGTGGATTCAGCTGATCATGGAGGCGACACGACTCCAGAGCAGGACTCCAGGGAGCTTTAAAGGGCTGCAGGAGCTCTGGGAGCAGAGCAGCACTGAGACCACTTCTACAGCCACATTAAACCAGGTCTAGGTTCCATTTTTACTTTCTGATCACTCCCATCGTATCTGTAAACAGCTTCCAGATACGATGCAGGACGAAGCTCTGGAAACGGTACCTCTTAGCGCAGGTGTTGGAGCAGAACCTCTTGGATCCTCTGAACTGGCTGGCTGGAGCGAGGCTTCCACAGTACTCACACTTCAACACTGAGGAAGGACAGAACAGCGATCAGAGCAGCGACACGGATCTGAAGAACCAACCTGAACGAGTGAAGGAAGCAGGACTTACAGGGAGGTCCGTTCTCTGTTCGACCCACCAGAGCAAAGTCCCGGTCTTTGAGGAGTCCAGCAACCTGAAACATGACACCAGGTGAGAGTGTGTTCACAGAGGAGTCAGTCCAGTCCAGCTAGTGTTGATCACTTACAGGGAAAGGCTCGGCTCCCTCCTGGATCACGAAGCCCTCGATGAGGTGGGTGAGGACCTGAGGCTTGACCACCGCCTGAGGAACCGGGGCTCGGTCTTTATCCCCGACTCTGGACAGAGGAAGAGGCAGCGAGAGGGTCGGAGGAGACGAGAAGGCTGCTTCTGCTGGAGGAGCTGGAAGAAACAACGGGGAGATTTACAGCAGGTAAGTAGAGATACACCTGGTTCACGGCTGGATGGACCGGAGACTACTCACACTAGTTAGACACGCCTCAAACCATCAGACTTACAGAACCATTTCTGCTCAACCCTCTGATCTGCTTAAATGTTTGATAGCGTTAAACAGAGCAGGTCCTACCCAGTGTGGCCCCTAGACCAGATCTTACATGGCCCCCCCTCCACCAGTGATCTACATACACTGACATCAGACATCAACAGCAGAGTTAGTACTAATATCTGAATCAATGTGATCTTTTCCATCCTAACAGTTAACAGTAGTAACTAGTTTTAATAGAATTATACTGAAGGGGAATTAGTGGCGCCCCCTGGAGGCCACGGGGCCCCTAGCATTTACCCATATTGTCTAATGGGCCAGCCGGCTCTGGCATTAAATATGATTATTTGTCAAGTTTTAGATCCACATGTGAAACACTTGGAGATAAAATATTCATAGTCGTAACAACACTTCAGTTTTCGTGCTACAACTTGTCAACCTGCTCAGTCCATCATGAAAATTCAACTAAAACAACTTTACTTTCATTTTTGTGACCCATTATTTCATATTAAAACATGATAGGTGTTTAGTTTAGTTTACTGGTTCACTTCTGGGCATCAGTTTTTAAGTTAACGAGGTCAAAGATGGAGCTTTTCATGAAGGCTTCGATTTTTTCATATTCAGCTCAGCCAAAACCAGAGGTTATTTAATCTTCACTTCACTTCTTCTTAATTGATCCACTAGTCCAGTATCCAGATTCTGGATCAGTGACTTGATGAGAACCACCAGAGAACATTTCAGGTTTTATCTTCAACAGTTCCTCAGATGTTAGAACAGACTCAGATTTAATAGGAGAACAAACCTGATGGAGGTGTGTCAGAAAATATCTGAAATGTCAACCTAAATTTAACCGATACCATTTTAAGTATCCAGAGTTTATGAGACACAGAGTTCTCTCAGAGATGGTGGAGCAGGATACTGACGATCCTCATATTAAACACAGGACGTCTGGAGAATTCAAAACCTCACGCTGTGTTTGGGCTCCGTCGATACGAAGCATGAAACGATCTCCAAACTCCTGCTTCAAATACAGCTCTGTCAGTGATGAATTATACGTCAACGTAACGGCCGGCGCTTCATTGATCAGACGACTGATTAATCCATCAGCTACTTCACTGATGAATCAACTGATTTGAGATGCAAACAAAGGTTTACAGATGAGAGCAGAAGAGTGTTAAAGAGTGAAACTGGAAACTACAACATGACAAAAACATAATAAGTTCTTCACTTAATGAGAAAGTTGAGTCTGTATATTAAACAAAGAGCAACATGGATGCAGTGGTTAGTTGACAGCAACCAGCAGCATCAGCAACTCCTTTTCTACTTCCTCTGTAATTGTTCTCTGGCTTTGGTTGTTTAGAAGTTGTTTAGAATTAGAAGTGCTGCTACTAATAACTTGTACTGATTAGGAGATGCCAAACGGACATACCTGAGTCCTTTGTAGGTGCAGGAGACAACGGAGGAGCAGAATCCTTCATCACTGCAGAGTCTGAAGATTCTGTCATCTCACTTTGTGCATCACAGTCAGATTTTCTCTTCAGAGAACCAACAGCCGGCTTCGTCTGACAACAGATGTGAGTGTTACACCTCCACGTATACAGACATCACTCTCTACCAAAGCAGCACGTCCCTTTAGTCTTACCACGGCGGTGTTGTTGTTGCTGGCTGAACCTCCAGATGGACCTTCCTGGGTGCTGCTGCCTCGAGCCTGAGCCAGAGCTACAGCCTGAGCGTTGCCTGCTAAGCCCTGCCTGGCTCCCACCAGCTGCACGGGGATGTGAGGAGGGTTGTGGCCTCCTGTGGTCACCTGGCTGTTACTGGGAGGAGCCGGGAGGATGGGAGGAGGGTGACGGGGGGGCAGCTGCACAGGTAGCCGGTGTCCCTGAGCCGTCTTGGGCTGGATGGGAACCGGACCTTTGTCCACGTTGGCGCTGGCCTGCTGCAGCGGCTGAACCACCAGAGTCTGAGTGTTGACGTTGGCTTTGGGCGTCACCGAGCCGATGGGGTAGCCCTGGGTGGAGGTGGGGACGCTGGAGGTGGGCACCAGGATGACGGGGGCAGCAGAGGAGGACAGGAGGAGCTGGGAGAGGGGCAGAGCTGTGGTGGAGGAGGTGGAGGACGGAGCTACAGAGGCAGCAGGAGTCACAGTCTTCACAGTCAGGGTGCTGGAGCTGGACTGCTGGGTGAAGCTGGGTTTGGACATCTGCTGCTGCTGCTGAGGCTGGACCTGCTGCTGCTGAGCCGTCTGAGGGAAACCCTGCTGCTGGAAACCGTCCTTCCTGTCTGGAAGCTCAGACTTCACAGCTGCAGCTTTGGGAGTGGAAGCACAGTGCAGGGCCAGGTTCTGTACCTGTGAGGTGACAAAGGGACGAAAATATCTTTAGTTAGTGACGGATTTCTTTACGACTGCATGACTTCAACCCTCTGAACCCCAAAACACACCAGCAGGTTTGAAAGGCATGTTGTCTTTTAACAAAATCATAAAAAATACACTTGTTATCCTAAAAAAAAAACAGGAAAAATCATTAAAATGATCCAAATCCAAACTTAAAATAATTTCAATAAAAAACAGTGGGCACATTCAGACAGAGGCGAGATGCAGCGTGACCCTCTGGTGCGTCTGAAAACCAATTTATTTATTTTTTAAATACCAAAATGACACTACTTATGAGCCAGACACTGGAAAAACAGAAAGAACCATCAGATCTTTCCCTTCAGACGGTTTTTGAACGACTCATGAGAGACTTCTGGATGAAAATTGACCAAATCTGAGATCAAAATCTTGATAATTCTTTAAAATGACTTCATGTCTTGTTTAAAAATCCACTAAAAATAAGCTGCTTGTCGGAACTACATTCTGTGAAACACATTTCTAAGCTCCTTGGCACAGCTGTGAGGTCATGGGAGACTCAGCTGTGACCAACAATCAGGTGAGAGTTTTGCTCTGAGTCTTCCAGGTTTCTGATTCTCTCTCCGTCTTCATGTTGTTCTGTTTCCTCAGAGCTGCAGGACTTCAGACTGGATGTGAAACGGGACAGGACCCACAGCAAACAGTCTCCTTCCTGTCAGGTAACAGAACTCTCACCTGGTCGCCGTCAGTCTGGGCTGCTGCAGTGGTGGAAGCTCCCTCATGTTGCTGCTGTTGCTGCGGCTGAGTCTGAGCAACTGTTGCCACGGTAGCCGTTGCTGTTCCTCCGGGCATGAAGATGAGCTGAGAGGCGAGAGGAGCCCTGAGAGCCTGGAGGGAGCAGCAGAGACGGTCAAGGATGGAAACACCGAACATTTAGTAAATACTGCAGGAGGATTTAACGATGGCTCAGACGTGTTTTTAAAACAGATGATGAAGATGTTACTGTAAATGTCTAGTTATGAATGACAGAAGATGCCAGTGTGACTCATATATAAACAATGCTCAGGTATTAAACTGACTGTTCTTTAAAAACGGTCACTACTTTCTATCTCACCCTCAGAAACATGGGTCCTTGTCCTGCAGAGTTTCCTCCCAGCAGCACCGACTGGTTCAGGGTGGTTGTTGCAGACGTAGCCGGACCGTGAGGACGAGGGCTGGTCATAGTTCCTCCTGCTGACGTGGTGCTTATGTTCACCTGAGAGGAACAGAATTATTTTAACTAAACTCATCTGCTACCTTTAAAACTGTCCTAACAGAAAAACCAGTGAACTTACGGTGGTGGCCACTTGGGACATGCTGTTACTGGGAGTGTTGGACTGGCGGCTGGCGGCGAGCGTGGCCTGGTTTCAGGAGACAGCAAAGAGGACAGGTGTGATTCTGCTGACCAGGTTTGACACTGACTGAGTTCTTGTCATATCTCTGCTTACCTGTTGCACGGCAGCCAGGTTCTGGAGCTGAGCGTTGCTGATCTGCTGCTGCAGCATGAGATGCTGGAAGTACTGAGCTGCCTGCGGCTGCCTCTGCAGAGCCTGGAGAGCCTGAACAAACACACACAGCGCTTTTAGACCAGTTCAAGGCTTTTATTTAAATGCTGCTTTCAGTTTAACATGTTCAACTTGTCATCACAGCTTTAGCTTCTCTCACCTGGACAGCTTGTCTCTCATACAGAGACATGTGCGCTATCTGAGGTGCACGAGAGTTCCCACTGGCCGGAGGGTTTCCATTAGTGGTGCCGCCTGTGTTTTGTTCTTCACCTGCCTCCATGTTCCTGCTCAGAACCAAAGAGTCACTCATCAAAAGTAGCTGTGACGGACCGAACGTGCAGCATAAAGACTTTCTATCCACTGAATATTATTAACTTGTAAATATCTCATTAGAAAAGTCTGTCTGAACTCTCTGACTTAAGGCTTCCTGGATACATCGGTTTTATTTTAACTGTACTGAGAAGACAGAGTTTGTTGACATGCAGCTCCACATGTGCAGGAGAGAAACACTGAAAAGAAGACTTGACTGCAAAAAGAAATAATTCAGCTACAGAAAAAATGATGCTGAAGAAAAAACATCATTTTTTCTGTGTGGAAAAAGAATGTGTTTTTTTGATAGTTAAAGTGTGTTTGATTAAACAAAAGAGTCCAAAAAGACTCAAACCTTGTCCTAAAGGGCTTCAACTCCTCGACATGTCTTGAAACATGAACATTTGTCTAGACAGACTTGAAATGCGCTTAAAATGAGTTTAAACTGTCCAAAATTACCTCAAATTTGTCCAAACTTACTCAAGAAGTGACCTGAAAATTGCACAACGGGACTCAGACTTGTCCAAAATAACTTGAAACTTCAAAACTGCTCAAAATGCACGACTGACCCAGAACCTGCAGAAGCTGAAGTGGATGTTCAGGTTGATGTCTGAGGTCCTGAGCAGAACAACAACAACAACTTTATGCAACTTAAATTGTAATGATGGGTTTTCTCAACAACTGAAAAAGCAAAACTGTACCCACAGCTTTTTAATCAGTTGAGGGTTATATAATAAACCTTATTATCCTGTCCAGGAGTTCTCCAGTCTGTCTGCATCAGTAAATTACAGGACTCAGACTCCAGAAATGACCTGTTACTCCTGCAGAGATCAGCTGTGAGCAACGCTAACTCGTTTAAGCTAACATCAGCACCGTGTCTCTGCAGTAAACCCGGACTGTCTGCAGCACTGAGCAGCTCTCTGGGGTTCTCCTCGGCGGAGCAGCTGTCAACATGATGGATGAGAGGAAGAACAACATGGAGGAAAAGTTGAAAACATCAAAGCAGCTAGCTGAGCAGCTAGGCTAACTACAATGGCTCAGAGCTGGTTAGCAAACTGAGCCGCAGCCTGAACAATTAAACTGAACAAAGCAGGGATGAAGCAGCGGACAGAGTGGATAGAAGCAGCAGATAAGTTGGTTTATTCTGATCATTTAACGAGTCAGTCACTGGAAAGCTGCAGCGTTAGTTCAACACATGCTAACTGGTTAGCATGCTAGCAGCTTTCTGCAGGCAGAGCTAGCAGTTAGCCGACTTTAGCTGCTGTCAGCGGCTGAAGCTTCTCCGTGTTTTCGGTTTTTACCTGTTCTTCTGTCCGTCCGCGGCTAAAGACCCAGTTTTTATCCCGCTCAGAGCCGCAGAGTGGAAAATAAAAACTACCGAAGCAACAGAATCTCTGGTTTTACCTCCAACCAGGCCCCGCCCCTTAACGCCTCCCTTCTTCTTCGGCGCCTTCTTTTGGCGTCAACAGCGGCCGGTGTGAGCCCGCCCCCTGCTGGTGGGACGGAGGAGCACAGCGTCGGAGTTTACAACTAAACAAACTAGAAAATACAGAAAAAATAGTAAATAATAGAAAAAATACAGCAAATGAAGAAAAAAACAAACACAAACCAAACAAATACAAACAAAAACATCCCAAACAAAACAAAACAAACAAAAGCAAAGTCACATGCAAAAATACAACCAAAAGAAAAACTCTAAATCCAAAGAACCAAACAGAAATGAACAAAGCAAAGCCAGAACTCAAGTTTCTTCTTCTTCTTCTTCTTCTCAGTTTAATTAAAAGTGCTTTACTGACATATTTATATATAAAACCAGGTGAACGGTGTCAAAGCATCAGGGACGGTGTGTTATTTTTAAAAATGTGATGAAACAATTACAAAGAAAACCACCACAATTCATCGGTAAGAATAAAAAATGAATAACAGAATAAAATAAAACTATGAAATAATAAACACAGTGGGTTTGGAGTCTACCAGGTTCTGTCAACATCTTTTTCTCTCCTCCTTCTTCTACCCAGCTTTGTCCCGACACGTCGCTCAGACAGCTGTTGACTCACTTTTATGCAAATCCATTTTGAATTCCGTCGTATTAAAGTTACACCTCTGCTCTTCTGTCTCGGTTCCCGCTAACGAGCTCTGTGAGTCCCGACACGTCTGCATGGGTGTGTTCAGTTTGTAGGTCGAATAAATCCTCCTCAGGCCTTCGTTCTGCTCCTGATCGGTTCTCAAAGCCCTTCAGATGTTCCCCTCCCTGGACAGAACCAGGGAGGGGAACATCTGTTTTAAAAGTGACAGAGCTGCGTTTGGTCGGAGTCATGTGATGAGAGGAAGCCTTCAGAGAGCTGGAGATGGAACCTTGGAGGAACTAAACCCCAGTGGAGACCTGCAGGAAGACTGATAGACACTAGAAGTACTGATGGACTGATGGAGGGACAGGAACACTCTGATCACTGAGGACCAATGTTGGACATCATTATAGCAGGAAAAGTGTAGAAACAGTTAAAATCCATCACTGAATCTCTTTAAACTCAAAGCTTGACTGTGTTCTGTCTCCTGCTGAATCAGTCCAGACAGGAGGAACCTGCTGGGCCAACAAACATCACATGAACTTCTCAGGAAGATGAATCATCTCGGCCTGTTTGGATCAATGACAGAATACAACCATGAGGTGGCGCTGTAGCCTCCAGCATGGAGCACAGCACTGACATCAGGAAGGTCCACTCAGAGCCCAGAGACTCTGAACCTTCATGTTGATAATATAAATGTACATGTATGATGTTCAGACCGACACCAGCTAATCAACACGTATGACACAGACCAGAGGCAGAACTGCTCTGGACATTCAGATGATTTAAAACCTGAATATGATCAATCTGAAGGAGCAGAAGGACAGGAACATTAAAATGTCTGCATTGAAGTGAGGAGAAAAGCTTCTACTTCCAGACAGGAGAGAACGTTCCCACAACGTTAGGGAACGTTAGGTACAAGTTCTAATAGTGTTTTAAAGAAACGTTCTAATCTGATGTTCAAAGAAGGAGATCTATCGTTTCAAATAACGTCCCTGTGAACTGAGACGGAACGTTTTAACATTCAGAGGATGCTTGGAGGATGTTTCCAGAACGTTACCAGATAACAGAAGAGAAACGTTCCCAATGCAACATTCAAAAAATGTTTTTAAAATGCTATCAAGGCCTCAGAAGAAAGAAAACGTTCCCGTAATGTGAGAAATCAACAGAGGTGGAATGTTTCACTGCAATGTTCTGAGGACGTTTAGGGAACGTTGCTGAAGGAACACATTACAGAACTTTTTTCCATGAAACGTTTCCACAACGTTACATGATAACATAGGAAGAACGTTCCCAATGCAATATTCAAAAACTGTTTTTAAGATGTTCTCCAGTCCTCAGGTGATCCTGTGATGTGATGCATCAACCAAAGTGGAAAAGTTCTGATGTTTTGTGGACGTTTCTTCATAAAACGTTTCTCCAACGTTACATGATAACAGAGGAAGAACGTTCTCCATGCAACATTCAACAAATGATGACTTCATTCTGCCCTTAATAAGAACATTCTGGGAACTAAATAAAGAACGTCCCTCTAAAACATGACTTGAACTTTTGCAGAACGTTTTTAAAACAGCTGAACTCCAGAGGAGAACGTTTGAGCCTCCAAACAACAGAAAACTGTTTCAGAAGAGCAAAAGCAGAAACGAGAAGCCGCCGTCAGAACTCAGGAAGTTCAGGCCGATCGTTGGCACCAGACTGAAAACCAAACCGTAAATCACAAGTTTGCGACACGTGTTCAGCTGCAGGAAGTAGACGTTAGTCTCTGAGACGCTTCCTGAAACGACAGATCGACTCTCATCATCCTGATAATCACATTTTCCCTCTCTGACCAGGGGATGCTGGTTTCCATGGTAACGTGAGAGGATCCATACGGATGCTGAGACGAGAAGGAAGCAGCTTCAGAGGAACGAGGAGCGGCGACACGGCGGGAAGCATCGAACCTGATCCTCTGCACGTAGCCGGCTTCCGGTGCAGAGTCTGAGTGGGTGGATCTGTCTGAGCGCAGATGAAACGACGGTGGTTCCCCAGAAACACAGAGGGGGACGAGGCCGAGCCGCCCACAGCGAAGGAACCTGAAGCCTCTGACGTAAAGTCAGTGTCACAACCGACATCCGGCCTCGTCTCACTCTGAGCTGCTGCTCCTCAGTAATCACATGCAGCAGCGTAGCGACACACGAAGAGTCGGTTTGGTCTGTAGGATGAGACACGATGCAGCACATCTACAGCAACAGAACAAACACTCACCGGCCTCTTTATTAGGGACACCCTGCTAGTGTGTAAAGCATCCAGAGCTGCCTTAATCCTTCATGTCATACTTTAAACAAGGTGTTGGAGACGTTCCTCAGAGGTTCTGGTCCATATTGACATGACAGCATCACATCCATGATGCCGACCTCCTGTTCCTCCACATCCCAAAGGAGCTCTACTGGACTGAGATCTGGTGACTGTGGAGGCCGTTGGAGTCCAGAGAACTCATCGTCATGTTCTAGAAACCAGTTGGAGACGATCTGAGCTTTGAGACATGGAGCATTATCCTGCTGGAAGTAGCATCAGAAGATGGTCCACTGTGGTCATAAAGGGATGGACATGGTCAGCAGCAACACTCAGGTAGGCTGTGGAGTTTAAACCAGTTGGTACTAAGAAAACACCCCCCACACCATTAGACCACCAGCAGCAGCCTGAACCGTTGATCCAAGGCAGGATGGATCCATGCTTTCATGTTGTTCTGACCTACCATCTGAATGTTCAGCTGAAATGGAGACTCATCAGACCAGGCAGCGTTTCTCCATCTTCTACTGTCCAGTTGTGGTGAGCCTGTGTGAATTGTAGCCTCAGTTTCCTGGTCTTAGCTGACAGGAGTGGCCCCCGGTGTGGTCTTCTGCTGCTGGAGCCCATCTTCTCCAAGGTTGTTGTGGTTCAGAGATGGTGTTCTGCATTCCTTGGTTGAGTTCCTGCTGCCTTTCTATCATCTCCAACCAGTCTGCCCATCCTCCTCTGACCTCCACCATCAACAACTGGATGTTTCCTCTTCTTGGACCATCCTCTGTGAACCCTGGAGATGGCTGTGGTGGAAATCCCAGTAGACTCAGACCAACAACCATGCCACAGTCAGAGCCACTTAAACCCCCTTCCTTCTCCATTCTGACGCTCGGATTGACCTCCAGCAGGTCGTCTAAACCATAGACATATATACGTAGACGCCACGTTGACTGCTGCTGCCGATTGGAGCCGACGTGCCTACGCGGCGGCCATCTTGGTACAGTGCTGCTCGCCCCTACAGTGCATTACGTCTATAGAGGAATGACATGTCTGCACTATAAAAGTGATCATAAATCCATCAGTTGTCAACATATATTGTTTGTTACAAACGTCAGACATGGAGGACGGACAGGCAGACATAAATAGAACAAAAGCATCCAAGCATCCTGTGTCAAAGCTACATGTGTGACGTTTTTAACAAACCAAACGGTTTGGAAATCGATGGAAAATTCAGTGAATAATTCTACTTTCAGATTGTGGAGTACCTCTTACCTCCATAGACTTACATTCACTCCCCCCTCTGCTAGCCCTGTACCAAGATGGCGGAGCTTTAGGCACGTCCCTCCACAGTCAATGCGGCATCTACGTTTATATGTCTATGGTCTCGACCACGTCTACATGCCTGAATGCACTGAGCTGCTGCCATGTGATTGGCTGATTAGCTGTTGAACAGGTGTCCCTAATAAACTGGCCGGTGAGTGTCGATAATCCATGTCCTCCTACTAACTCGTTGTATTTTCATGTGCACTGATAATAAAGGCGTCTTCATTGTTCCAACAGTTCAGTGTCATTTCACAGGTTCATGTTCTTAACGTGTTTAAATCACTGATGTCTGGATTTGATCAGAAACACTTTTCAGCTCCTTTTATACATTTCCTAGTTTGTTAAATTACAGCTGATATTAAAAAGAGCTGCTTTACAACGTGTGGCCATGAAATCACACTGTTGTGCTGCTTTAAAATAAAAGATCAGAATAGTTTTACAGATATTTACGATTATATATGAGAGAAAAGTCTGTATGTTCAGGAATAAAGAGGATAAATGATGTATTTATGCAGCAGGTTTTCTCTGTTGTTAAATTATAGATGACATCCAGTAAAGTCAGCGTTAACTGACAGGTTGAATCTGTTGAATCTGTACTAGTAAATCAGTGTTTCATGTTTGCTCTGGCAGCGTGTCCATGAAGCTCCACAGGTTTGATTAAATCCTCCTCCCATGGTGGGATGTTCTGGTTCCAGTTGGGTCCAGTCCGTCCTCGGCTCTCTGCTCCTTCCTTATCATGATGTTCTGTTCAGACCCGACTCTCCTGATGCTGAAGGAGTCTCTTCTGTTGGAACAGGATCAGACACAAATGATGCAGCTGCGATTCCAAACCAGTGAGAATCCTCAGAAATGGTCTTCGAACACATTTCAGACGTTCTAAGTTCTGTCAGACAGATTATTACTCATCTTAAACCTGTTTTAACGTGTTCTGTTCTGTTTTTAACACGTTTAGAAGCATCTGGGACACTTTTAACTCACTTCAGACAGTTTTAAGCTGATCTGAGCCGCTGGCCTCACCTCCTCCCAACCTCTCCTACTATCCCTCCCTCCCTCCTCTTCCCCACTCCCAACCCAGCCGGTCGAGGCAGATGTCCTCCCTCCCTGAGCCTGGTTCTGTCGGAGGTTTTTCCCTACCATGGGGGGTTTTTGGTTCCTTCCCACCGTCGCTGACTGCTGCTCAGAGAGAATCCAAAAGCAACCTTGGATTGTTGGGTTTTCTGTTTCCTGTTCTTTCTTACAGTGTTTAGCGCTTTGTGACGACTTGTGTTGTAAATATGCGCTATATAAATAAAACTGAATTGAATTTTAAGTCATTTAGGACACGTTTAGAAGCATCTGGGACAGTTTTACCTCCCTTCAGACAGTTTTAGGTCATTTAGGAAACGTTCTAAGTCCTTCTGGTGTCATTCTGGACACGTTTCTGATCGTTTCAGGTAGTTTTTAAATAAGGTCGGAGTCACTTTGGCCAGAGTTGTGTCATTTTGTACATTCTAGTCTGGAGCAGTGAGGAATCTGACGTCACTCTGAACGGACCACAGTGACCTCAAAGGTTCTTGAATCATCACAGGTGTCATAGTTTCACTTCCACTGTCTGAAACGTGGTTGGACTTATTTCTAGGTTCTACTCTACACGTTCTTTTTGTGCTTCTATTCTCAGTTGATCTTGTATGTTTATTGATGTGTGTCTGACCATGAACCCTTTCTGTAGCTGTGTTTATCTCTAACCTTTGCTGTTCTTAGGCCAGATCGTTTCCTTGTGGATGAATAAAGTTGATCTTTCTGTTTTTGGCCTCCTGCAGTGTTTAGAGGAGCTGGACTGGTTCCTTATGTCCACATTATAACCTGCAGGCCTCACTACATGTATGTTCTGTGTTAACATGCTGTTAATGAAAGTGCTCCACCAGAGGACCTGTCAGACCTCCAAGGGGCTTTTCAGTCCCACATAGCTGAGGAGAATTTGCAGATTTGCTCCACATGGAGATTAGAGCCGCCGGATGATTAGCAGCTCTCCGGTTTGTTTTCCTCCCACTGAGCCGGTCCCATGATTCCTGCGTGACCGAGCTTTGTGTGGCAGCTGCGGCCACTCCGGCCCTTTGTTCTCCGCCCCCGGTGGGCCTCGACCGGCCAGCAGCAGCCGCACAGAGCCTCCTTTCACCGGGTCCGTTCGCTCTCCGTCTGCGCTCCGGTGGAGTTGGAGCGCGTCGTGACGCACGAGGCGGAAGTCCGCTTCAGGGTCTGTAGTTAAGGGGAGAGTTAAGGGACGCTTCAGGAGATCGTCTGTTACTGCAGGAGGTTTTAGATCAAGCCTTAACGCTGTCTGGAACCCACTGAAGACCACATCAGACCAGATCCACAGCTAAAACCATCTATATGGTCCTAAAGGGGCCAAAGATCCTCTGATACTACAGGAAGCTTTAGATCAACCCTTAATGCTGTCTGATGACTTAATTCTGTTTGGAACAATGAAATGCAGATTTCCCTACTTTGTTCACATGTAGACCACATCAGACCAGAACTAAAACCATCTATGTGGTCCTAAAGGGGCTGCAGAGTCTTTAAAACACACCTCTAGTTCTGAGAGCTTCATTTTATCTGTGAAAAAGCAAAATAAAAGTGTGGTTTTTGGATGTTGCTTGGTTTTAAATAATCATAATGTAGAAGAAAAGAGAACTGGTGGCTCTGGACCACATCAGACCAGGTCCAGATCTAAAACCACTATAACCAGACCTGGTAGATCTGGACTAGACCGACGTGGGCTAAACACCGTCTCAGAATCAGGAACTCTTTATTCTGTGGGTGAAAATCCCAAATAAAAGTCTAAATTCATTTGAATAAAGAGAACTATGTGCTTTTAAAAATCTGACCCACGTCAGACCAGGTCCAGATCTTAAACCATGATCCATGAACTGGTCTAATCTGGACTAGTTTGTCCTGCAGAGACTAAAGACCCTTTAAAAGACAGTTTACGGTTTGTGGAACGTTTATTCTCGGTGAGATGTTCATGAGTTTTTGGGATCTGATCTGATTAAACGACAGAAACGGGTTTTGAAGGCTGCTTTGAGATCCTGGTCCAGATCTGACCCCTGTATCCGTTGTGGTTTTAGATCTGGATCTGGTCTGATGTGGAGCAGATGTAAAAAAAAGAAGTGAGATCTCCAGAACCAAAGTCTGACAGATGTGAAAGCATCAGACAGGATTAAAGTTTCACATCACTAAAAACCCCTTTAGGTTAAGCCTCCCTTAGTTTCTCCCTTAACTTTCCCCTTAACTGCCGAGTCGGAAGCTGACTTCACGCTGCGCCACGAGCGGAGCCGAAGTGAGTTCTGGGAGGGAAACTTTACGCACGGAGATGCTTCAGTGAGTAACAAGTGAAACGTCCGGGTTCCTTCATGAACGCGCCGCTGGTCTCAGTTAGCGGGACACCGGGGGCCGAGCTGAGTCCACGTTAAGGTAACTTTATTCTAATTCTCCCAGCTCTGGTAGAACATCTCTGTGAGCAGCAGAGGTCCCGATCTGTGGAGTTTGTGCGGCGCGTAAAAGCTCTCCAGACGGCTCCACCTGCTGCTGCCCAGCCTCGTTCCTCCACTGCGTCTCTGCTGACAGAAGGAAGAAGCTGTAAGTTCATTTGAGCTCATGAAGTTACGTCATCTTTCTGTTATAATGTCACACTTGGAGCAGGAGGAGGAGTTCTGCTGCTCTACTGTCAGTCTGGGCGTCGACTGGACTCAGAAGCTGGAGGAGCCTCAGCGGAGACGTTCAGACCTTCCAGCTGTTCAGGTGGGACCTCATGGTGGAAGAAGCCCTCAGTCTGATCCTGCTGGGAGCCTCGGGTTTATCTTAACGTGGCTCTGGTGTCTGCTTGTTTCCAGGTTCTGACTGTGTGCAGATCGACTTCAAGCTTCTGAGGATCTCCTGATCAGGATGCAGCAGCTGGAGGACGACAAGGTAAACTCAGGTGGCTGCTGGACTCAGAACCAGCTCCAGTCTGACAGACGCTCACCTGGATCAGAGATCAGAGGTGCAGCTTCCTGTATTTTTCCACTGCAGGATGAGAGGGAACAGCTCAGGACATGACTGAGGCCGTCAGAGTGGGACTGCTGGTGGCAAGTTCCAACTTGACTGTGTTCCTCGGGTTTTATTGCTCAGAGCTGAAGGTGGGATGAGCAGCGATGTGACGAGAGATCAGGAGGAGGAGGGCGTCGACACGCAGAGCTGGCTGGAAGAGTTTAGGCTTAACGTGTTCAGATCAGCCGAACACGTGGAAAAGCTTCACTGGTCGGTGTTGAGCAAAGCTTCGCCTGCAGTTGCTTCACCTTCAGCAGGTTCCTTTAGGTTTAGAAATCGTCTGAAACGAGGAGAGCAGCTGCAGGATGTCATGAATGTAGGAGTCTAAGAGAAGACAGGAGTCAGTCAGACAAAGCTGCATCAGGAGACACATGTTCAGACAGTTTGAAGTCACTCAGGACGGCTTTAGACTCATTTAATACCAGTTTTATGTCATGTTGAGCTGTTTTTAACTCATCTAGGACGGCATTCAAGTCATTGTGGGGAGTTTTTAACTCATGTTGGACACTAGTCAGACCTTCTGGGTAAAGCTGAGCCACGTTTGACAGAGTTCAGCTCATGTAGGACGAGTTACAGCAGATTGATGCTTCTAAACAGCCTCACATGAGTAAAGCTTCGCCTGCAGTTGCTTCACCTTCAGCAGGTTTCATCAGACAGTCGGTTGCAGGATGTCATGAATGTAGGAGTCTAAGAGAAGACAGGAGTCAGTCAGACAAAGCTGCATCAGTGATCACATGTTCAGACAGTTTGAAGTCACTCAGGACAGCTTTAAACTCATCTAATAGCAGCTTTATGTCATTTTGAGCTGTTTATAACTCGTTTAAGACAAAGTTCAAGTCACTGTGGGTCGTTTTAACTCATGTTGGACACAAGTGAGACCTTTTGGACAAGTTTGAAGTCACTCAGGACAGTTTTAGACTCATTTAACATGTTTCATGGCATTTTGAACTGTTTATAACTCATTTAAGACACATGAGAGACCTTTTAGGGCAAATCTGAGTCATTTGGACAAGTTTGAAGTCGTGTTTGACAGAGTTCAGCTCATGTAGGACGAACTGCAGCAGATTAATGCCTTTAAACAGCCTCACATGAGTAAAGCGTCGCCTGCAGTTGCTTCACCTTCAGCAGGTTTCATCAGACAGTCGGTTGCAGGATGTCATGAATGTAGGAGTCTAAGACAAGACAGGAGTCAGTCAGACAAAGCTGCATCAGTGATCACATGTTCAGACATTCTGGACGTGTTTCTACCTCACTTTGAACATGTACAGATGCTGCTGGACAAACCTGAGTCACTGGAACAAGTTCAAAGTCACATTTATGCAGATTAAGGAGCGTCTAATCTGCAGGTTACACTTAGTTTAAGATGTGTATTAGTCCGTCACTGAATCCTGAACATGCAGCTGCTAAAACTGTAGAACTAAACTAAAAAGTCTCACATCAGAGCAGAGCGTCGCCTGCAGTTGCTTCATCTTCAGCAGGTTTCATCAGACAGCAGTTACCAGACGACTGAATGTGGAAGTTCACAGGAAAGGCAGAAGTCAGCTGCAGCAGTGAAGCGTTCATTCCTCTGTTTAGTGGCCCATCAGACGGAGATGGTCCAGGACCAGCTCTAACATGGAGATGGTCCAGGACCAGCTGTAAGACGGAGATGGTCCAGGACCAGCTCTAAGAGGGAGATGGTCCAGGACCAGCTCTAACATGGAAGCTCTGACACTGAGTCTTCTCCTGACCCTGGAGCTCAGATCCATTCAGTGTCTGAGTCTGGATCACTGATCTTGACTTTGAGCTTCTGAACCTCGGTCAGTGTTCGGTCTGAACCCATCAGATGTCCTTCAGCAGGTTCTGGCTTCACTTTTCCACAGTTAGAATTAAAGAAGCTCGGCGTTATGTTAGTCTGCTGCAGTGAAGCTGATCAGAGCTCTGCTGATCTGCACTCGACTGCTTTTCCTTAATGACCCAGATGTGGGGCGCAGAGAGACCGAACCAGAACCTGGATCATGAAAACTGAAAGTGGAGAATTTAGAGTTTCGTAGGATCAAATACAGAGTCTTCAGAACAGTCGAATCCATTTCAATTTAAAGAATTATTACAATTTTATAAGTCGAGAAATTAAAATTAAAATTTTGATTACAATTTTATAAGTCGAGACGTTCAAGTTCAAACTGTTAAAATCTATTTTTTTACAATTATTAATCCAAACAATGCTAATTTAAATTTAAATATGAATTTTTACTACAGTTATTAAAGTCAAGAGAATCAAATTCAATTTTTTTTACAATTATTTAAGCTGAGACAGTCCAAATCTAATGATGAGAGTCAGATTCAGACTTATTTTTGAATTATTTAGGTCAAGAAATTCAAATTTAAATGATGAAATTCAAATTATTTTTTTTTTTACATTTTTATAAGTCGAGATGTTCAAGTTCAAACTGTAAAATCTGACTTTCTATCACAATTATTTATCCCAAATAATCAAATTTAAATCTAAATTTTTATTTTTTCTTTTTTTATACAATTATTAAAGCTGAGAAAGTCCAATTCTGATTATGAGACTCAAATTCAGACTTTATTATTTAATTATTTAGGTTTAAGAAATTCAAATTCAAATGATTCAAATTAAACATTTTACTAAAATTTTATAAGTCGAGACGTTCAGGGTCAAACTGTAAAATCTAATTTTTTTACAATTATTAATAAAAAATTAATTCAAATTTAAATCTAAATATTTATTACAGTTATTAAAGTCGAGAGATTTAAATTCATTTTTTACAGTCATTAAAGCTGAGAAAGTCCAAATCTAATTATGAGATTCTTTAATCGCAGTTATTTAAGTGAAGAAATTCACATTTAAATGATGAGATTCAAATTAAATTTTTTATTACAATTTTATCAGTCGAGACGTTCAAACTGTAAAATTTTACTTATTACAATTATTAATAAAAAAATTAAATTCAAATCTAAATTTTTATTACAGTTATTAAAGTCGAGAGATTTAAATTCAGTATTTATTATTTCTTTACAGACATTAAAGCTGAGAAAGTCCAACTTTAATTATGACATTCTTTATTCACAAGAAATTCACATTTGAGCTGTGAGATTCAAATATTACTTAGTTTTTATTACAGTTGTTCAAGTCCAGAAGTTATTTTTTCTAATTTTGAGATTCATTCATTGAAGTTCAGACGTGAGCAGAACCTCAGTCTGACCTTGTGGTTTTCCTGCTCTGGACTCGTTCAGCTGTCAGTGTTTAATGAGTCCACAGGTCTAGTTTTTATATTTCTACATGCTCTTATATTCTGATCCGTCACGCTGAGTTGAGCAACAGGAGTTTGATCCGCTATCGGTTGTGAAACCCTCCATGCTGAGGAATCTGCTGCAGGCGTTGATCACATTAAGCTATATTAGTGCAGCCTGGAGCCTCCGGACGTGTCGATGCAAACCCTGAGTCACTGCGACACTCCCAGACGGCTGAATGTTGGCCAACAGCAGATTAAATCCATCGCTCTGTGTCACAACCACAGCCCAGATACATCGGCTCTGCTCAGCCGACCTGCTGCAGCATCACCTCAGGATGACTGAGCCGAGGACAGAAGCTCATCCTCTCTGCTGGGAGTCTGAATCCACTGAGAGGCTGCAGAGCTGCAGGTTGAGCTTCTCTTCCTCTGACCCTCCGTTTCAGTCCGTCGTGGTTCAGCCTGATTAAACTATCAGCTCTGCCTGTTCTCTGTTATCAGGATCCTCCTCGCTTCCTCCTTCGCTGTGTTTCACTCTGAGCCGTGTGCTGCTGCATGAAAACCCAATAATGGTCTGATAGGAGCTAAATAATGCATTTGTGCTGCTCTCAGTGGGGAACGCTGGGTTCTGGTGACCTTAAGAAGAGGGAGGATGGAGGACAGACAGGTTGTTCATGAGGTTTAATCAGCAGATAGAAAGCAGAAGCTGTGTGTTCTGTTCTTGGTCCGTCTCCGACTCCAGACTGAACCAAGCAGCTCATTAACGGCAGCTGAAGGCCTCCGTGTTGAAAACTGATGGATGAAAGTGGATTTGCTCTGATTAATGAGCCTGTTTGGACCTCAGAGGTTAGAAAGGAGAAGCAGTCTGCAGGCTGGTCTGAGGACAAAGCGAGGGTTTTCCTCAGAGCATGTTTAAATGTTTAAATGCACGGCTGCTTCAGCGCCGCTCAGCTGGACACCTTCACATTCTGCAGAGGGATTAGCGTCAGGTGGACGAGGAGCTGAGCCCAGTTTAATTCTGAAAGCAGCAGGAGGAAACTCTCACAATAGGATCCAGGCCGTCTTTAGCTCCTTATGTGGAAATACCTCGTGGTGTCGCAACACTGGGCTCCACAGCAGCAGCAGAGCAAACAGCAGCAGATGCAGAAAGGCTCATTGTGTGTAATTAGCAGAGTAGAACAACAACAGCAGCCTTGTGGAGGCAGGAACAGCCGGAGGCACACTGAGGCCGATTGTCCTGATGCCCTGTCTCTGTCTCCAACAGCCCAAGAAGAAGGTGACGCTCTACCTTCTCTTCTGCGTCTCCACGGCCGTGATCGGGTCGCTGCAGTTCGGCTACAACACCGGAGTCATCAATGCACCTGAGCAGGTGTGTGTGCAGCCGTTCTCATCCCAGATGTTCCTGATTTACAGCAGAGCGGCAGACAGTGAAGCTGCCGGCAGGTTTGAAAGACAAAACATTCCTCAGAACAACAGAACAGAAAACACAACAAGAGTTTCAGCTTTTTTAGCTGGTCCTTGAACGCACCACGAGGTTCTGTTGGGAACCAGAACCAGATCTGAGTTTAAAGTTATGACATTTCATTAAAATCGTTTTATTCTAGACGAGCCGTTCAAAGATTTTGCGGTAGGTCCGGTCAAAACCTAAACCTTCCTCCTCCTGGTTCTGGTTCTCCAGGACGGACTCAGAGACCCACAGTGAAGCATTCAGGGAGCTTTCAGGGGCATCAAATCAACATCTCTGAGGCATGTTTTCCTACAAAACGTCACCAGAATGATTCATTTATCAACCACAAACTGTAAAACCAGAAAAAATCATCAGGCATTCAGCTTTCCAACAGTCCCTGAACTAATCATCAGTCATCAAATTTGATGATTAGTCTTTCAAATCTAATCATCAAAAATTTAAAAGGCACGTTTTCTTTTTACAAAGTCACCAAATGACTCTCCTTATCAGGCAGTAGCTGTGTAAATGGAATAAAAATAGTCAGATGTTCAACTTTTTTCAGCTGGTCCTTGAACGCACCACATGTGACACCAGGCTCTGCTGGGAAAATGAACTAAAAGGCCACCAGAGTGACTTCATCTATCAGCCAGAAACTGTAAGAACAAAACAAAAATCCCCAGACGTTCAGCTTTCCAACGGTCCCTGAACTAATCATGTGTGACGTTTGGGTCCATCAGGAAAATGAACCACATCTGAGCTTAAAATCCTGATATTTCCTTAAAATTGCTTCTTCTAGATGAACCGTTCAAAGATTTTGCAGCAGGTCTGGTAAAAAACTAAACCTTCTTCCTCCTGGTTCTGATTCTCCAGGACTGACTGCATGTTTTCTTTAATAAGTCACCAGAATGACTCCATCAATCAGCCAGAAACTGTGTAAACAGAATAAAAATAGTGACATTTCCAACTTTTCCAGCCGGTCCTTGAACGCAACATGCGTGACACCAGGTTCTGCTGGGAAAATGAACTAAAAGGCCACCAGAGTGACTCCATTTATCAGCCAGAAACTGTAAGAACAAAACAAAAATCCCCAGACGTTCAGCTTTCCAACGGTCCCTGAACTAGTCATGTGTGACGTTTGGGTCCATCAGGAAAATTCACCAAAATTTGAGCTTAAAATTTGCGACATTTCATCAAACTGTTTCATCCAGTAGAAAAGTAAACCTTCTTCCCTCCTCACTGGTTCTCCAGGACTGACCCAGCTGTGACCAACTGTTTTCAGGTGAACTGCAGGCAGTGTCCAGTATTTATAAAAAAAGCTCAGCAGATCCACAATGTTCTGGATCCTTAAGTGAGGTTTGAACTGGTCAGAATGATGCTGTAGAACCTCAGACTGGACTCTGTTTCTGTAGTTTCTCTGAGGAACGAGGATCTGGTTCTCCTCCGTCTCTGTTTCTGACATCACAGCTGATCTGTTCACATGCTGCTGTCGTTCTGACCAGTTCAAACTGGACGACATGGGTGTGGTCTGACTGGTCACAGTGACGAGACAGAGACCTGAAGTAGCCTCTGACTGGTCCTGATGATGACGTCAGACTCAGCTGGTAGAAGATGAACCACAAGTCAGGTGTTGATCATCTGTCAGGTGGTCATCATCTGTCAGGTGTTGATCATCTGTCAGGTGTTCATCATCTGTCAGGTGTTCATCATCTGTCAGGTGGTCATCATCTGTCAGGTGGTCATCATCTGTCAGGTGTTCTCTGTGGCTCTACAGCGGTCTGAGCTGAAGTAACTTCCAGGTCCCATCAGGAGGTTCCTGCTGTTGCTCTTCTTTTAAACACGCCAGTCCTTCATGGTGATGCTAGAAGCTGCACTGCCCCCATGTGGAGGAAACCAGAACTACCGTGGAGCTTCACTCAGATGCTCAGGTGTTTGTTGACGCTGTGGTTCTGTCTCTGGTTCTGCAGAAGCTGCGCGGGTTCTTCCAGAACGTGTCCATGGAGCGTTACGGGGAACCGTTCAGCCCTGGAGCCAACACCATGGTGTGGAGCTTCGCCGTGGCCATCTTCAGCGTGGGGGGGATGGTCGGCTCCTTCTCTGTGGGGACCATGGTCAACACCTTCGGCAGGTGGGAGGTCCAGGAGGACACGCTGGTGGAGGCAGGAGTTCAGGCCAGATGACAGGAAGTAGATCAACAGAGAGGGGTTTAAGATAACAGGAAGTAGATCAACAGAGAGGGGTTCACACATAGACATATATACGTAGACGCCGCGTTGACTGCTGCTGCTGATTGGAGCCGACGTGCCTACGCGGCGGCCATCTTGGTACAGTGCCACTGGCCCCTACAGTGCATTACGTCTATAGAGGAATGACATGTCTGCACTATAAAAGTGATCATAAATCCATCAGTTGTCAACATATATTGTTTGTTACAAACGTCAGACATGGAGGACGGACAGGCAGACATAAATAGAACAAAAGCATCCAAGCATCCTGTGTCAAAGCTACATGTGTGACGTTTTTAACAAACCAAACCGTTTGGAAATCGGTCGAAAACTCAGTGAATAATTCTACTTTAAGATTGTGGAGTACCTCTTACCTCCATAGACTTACATTCACTCCCCCCTCTGCTAGCCCTGTACCAAGATGGCGGAGCTTTAGGCACGTCCCTCCACAGTCAATGCAGCGTCTACGTATATATGTCAATGGGTTCACAACAACAGGAAGTAGATCAACAGAGAGGGTTCACTACAACACCTGTTCTAAATGGGACTGGGAGGACTCGTTTCCTTTAAAAGCAGAACTCTGAAACATTTAGTCGTATCAGCGCTTTATCACACTGTCAAATATAATTTTATCTTCTGGACTGACAGTTGAGCAAAACCAGACATTTAACTCCAGAGCCGGTCCTACCCAGTGGCAGTCTGTGGCCCCTAGACCAGATCTTACATGGCCCCCCCTCCACCAGTGATCTACATACGCTGACATCAGACATCAACAGCAGAGTTAGAACTAATATGTTATATTATATTAATGGGTCGTTGATTTACATCTGGATCAATGTGATCTTTTCTAACAGTTAACAGTAGTAACTAGTTTTAATAGAATTAGACTGAAGGTGGATTTGTGGCGCCCCCTGGAGGCCACGGGGCCCCTAGTATTTACCTATAGTGTCTAATGGGCCAGTTGGTTCTACTAATTATACTACTACTACTAAATATATTACTACTACTATGTAATATAATAGTAGTAGTAAGTCATTTACTATTTTTAAATCTTTAATATACGTAAGATTTATCTCCAGTAGCAGCTAATATCTTTAAAATAACTATTTTTTTCCTCATTTAAATACAGAACAACTGAGAATGAATTATGATGGATAAAAATACAGAGTTCTGATGGACGTTCTTTAGAGTTTGGGATAGTTAAATATGGCTTACCCTGTGTTTTTATTATATTTATATATCTTTGTATTGTCTATAAATTAATAGAACTTTAAAAAGATGTGAAATAGAAGTGACATATTAAAGTGTTGGTCTGCAGACGTCCTCGTCTCCACTGGAGGCTGTAGATTGAACCAGGTTCTCAGACTGACTCTGACCTCCTTCGTTCTTCTGGTCTCCAGGAGGAAGTCGATGCTCTTGGCCAACATCCTGGCCCTGGTGGGTGGAGGTCTGATGGGGCTCTCCACCCTCAGCCAGTCCTTTGAGATGGTGATCGTCGGCCGGCTGGTCATCGGTGTGTTCTGTGGTCTGTGCACCGGCCTGACTCCCATGTACGTCGGAGAGATCTCCCCCACCGCCGTCAGGGGGGCCTTCGGGACGCTGCACCAGCTGGGGGTGGTCATCGGCATCCTGGTGGCTCAGGTACTGGAGGGGAGGAGGGCCAGGACCAGGGGGGTCAGGACCAGGGGGGTCAGGACCAGGAGGGTCAGGAGGGTCAGGACCAGGGGGGTCAGGACCAGGAGGGTCAGGAGGATCAGGACCAGGAGGGTCAGGACCAGGAGGGTCAGGAGGGTCAGGACCAGGAGGGTCAGGAGGGCCAGGACCAGGAGGATCAGGACCAGGAGGGTCAGGAGGGCCAGGACCAGGAGGATCAGGACCAGGAGGGTCAGGAGGGTCAGGACCAGGAGGGTCAGGAGGATCAGGACCAGGAGGGTCAGGACCAGGAGGGTCAGGAGGGTCAGGACCAGGAGGGTTAATAACTTTAAATGGGTGCAGTCAGCTGTGGATCTCCAGATAAACACAAACAGGGACCAGGCTTCCCAGCATCATCATCATCATCATCATCATCATCATCACATGCAGATCTAGACCGTCTGTCCTTTGACTCGTCAAACTGGAAAATAATATTAATATAGAAGATTTCATGGAAGTTTTGTCCTCAATGTGACTTTTTAAAAAATCTGCACAAAAATACAAAATAATACATGAGAATCAGTGGGAATCAATGGTTCGTCCCACTGTGACAGAAAATATATATATTTACCACTAATTATGTAGAAAATACTCTTTATTTTGCAGTGAAAGCACCAGTGGCATCATGAAAATGAACTGGAACTGAAAGGGGCGAAATCATGAAATTGGATTAACATTTGGTAATTATGGTAAAGACTGATACTGGTTAAAATTAAAAAAATATATATATTTAAAATAAATAATTTAATTAAAAATATTTTAAAAAAATAACATTTAAAATTAAAAAAAAAAATAAAAACATAATTAATTACTGAATTAATTAATTTTGATTAAATTTAAATGTATTTTTCATAATATTTATTTTTACTATTTATTTAATTTATTATTTCTTATTTTAATTATAAATATATCATTTATGTGGAAGTTTTTTTTTTTGACAAGAATATTTTTGTCCTTGAGGTTTTCAATGTGAGTTTTTAAAATCTGACACTGGTCAAAAACAACATCAACGACAGACTCCAGACTGTGGCAATAAAAACCACTAATTATGGGAAATATTTCATTGTTTATGCTTGAAATCATTTGAATAACCTGAATTAATATTTGGTAATTATGATCAGGAGTGATACTGGTTTAAAAAGGAGTCACTGAAAGTGGAAAATAATCTGAATATAAAAGGTTTTAAAGGGCTTTTATTGGACATCTTTGTCCTTAAGGGCCTCTATAACTAACTAATACTAATAAAACTAATGCCTGAGAGTGAATGAGGGTAAATATAAAACCTCCTGAGTGAGGGAAGGAGCAGATCTGCACCTGTGTGTTTGTAAAGTCAGAATAAGATGATGTTCAATAATAAAACCTCGTAGTTTCAATGGTAGCATCTGGACTGGCTTGAGTTCATTGAAGACGTTCCAGGTGTCGTTCAAGGACAACATGAGCTGGACGACTGCAGACCTTCACAGACCTCCTCAGTCATGATCTGGTTTTCTGTGTTCAGATCTTCGGTCTGGAGTTCCTGCTGGGTTCAGACTCTCTGTGGCCTCTCCTTCTCGCCCTCACCGTCGTTCCTGCCGTCCTGCAGAGCATCATGCTGCCCTTCTGCCCTGAAAGCCCCAGATACCTGCTGATCGTCCTCAACCAGGAGGAGGAGGCCAGGAAAGGTCCGTTCTCATTCCCTGAACCCTGTTTGAAAGGCGGGTTTCTTCTTAAACTTCACCTCTTCTCTTGTGTTTGCAGCGCTGGTGCGACTTCGCGGCTGTGAAGATGTGAGCGACGACATCCAGGAGATGAAGGAGGAAGGGATGAAGATGGCGCTGGAGAAGAAGGTCACCATCCTGGAGATCTTCAGATCCCCAAACTACCGCCAGCCCATCATCATCGCCATCATCCTGCAGCTCTCCCAGCAGCTGTCTGGCATCAACGCCGTGAGTCCCATCCCATAATACACAGAGGAGACTCACTCATCAGGGCAGCTGAAGCGATCTGCAGCCTCCCATGAACCTTTAAAGGAGCATTCCTCCATGATACAAGTGTTAGTGACAGGCTGGAGAACGGAGAGGCGTCTGAGCTGCAGGCAGCGTTAGATTGACTGGAATGATGGAGGCGTGTCGGGGTCAGTGGAGGGAGACGGGCTCAGCGGTGGTTAGTAGATGTTGGTTAATAAGGTCACGTAACCACGACGCCCAAATTCATTAGCAGCATCTGACCTGACAGTCGCAGCGAAGCAGCTGCAGCCTGCGGCTCTGAAGTGGTGACCCACATCAGGCTCCAGCAGGAACCACAGAGCAGCCAGGAAATAAACCAGAGCTGGTCCGAAGCTGAACAAGAGACTGTAGAGGGACAGAAACCCAGAGATTCAGCTCTCGTTTTAATGTTCGCTGTCAACAATTTCACCAAGCAGCAGAGAAAAGCTCAACACTCTGAGACGAGATAAAAATTCAGCCCCAAAGTAGAAACTCAGTGAAACCAAACTGAGTCCAGCTGTGATTTTAAGTCAGTCTAACCATAAAAGACACAGAGTACCTCCATGCTTCACTGTCAGGACTATGATCCACTGTAGTAGTCCTGACCAGGTTCACACCAAACATGCTGGACTCCATCTGATCTTATCCTGGTCTCATGGTTCTACTGAGCTGTGGACATCAGAGCCTCCTCAGGTCTGGACCTATGGACTGGGTCTATCTATGGACCAGGTCTGGACCTATGGACCGGGTCTACCTATGGACCAGGTCTGGACCTATGGACTGGGTCTATCTATGGACCAGGTCTGGACCTATGGACTGGGTCTATCTATGGACCAGGTCTGGACCTGTGGACTGGGTCTATCTATGTCTGCATCATGGCTCCACATGGAGAAGAAGTGAACAGAGGAAGTGAACAATGTGACTGTGAGACTGGACAAAGATGGAAAAGGATCCAGGAAGACCAGTGATCCACTAAGAACCAGTGAAGCCCAGTGTCAGCAGGAACCAGGAGGTCTAGAAGGAGCCATAGTAGCACTGATCAGAGCTCCTACAATGACTCCACGGACAGGGAACTACTTTCACTATCTAGCTGTGGACAACAGACGGCAGCTGCTTCACACTTGGACCAGGGCTGATCAATGGAGACCAGAGTTAGTGTGGAGCTCAGACAGTGTGGAGGAGCCTGGAGAACATCAACCTCTATGGACGGAGGACCACAACTAAACCTGGCTGCTGCTCACAACTAAACTTCCAGATGGAGCTAAAGAAGATGAAGAGAAGCCTGATGGATGCTGGAGAACATTGTTTGGTCACATGAACATCAATGAGTTGGGCTCAGATGGAGTCCAGAACCTGACCAGGACCACCACAGTGGATCATAGTCCTGACAGTGAAGCACGGAGGTGGAGTGTGATGGTAGATAAAGGTGCTGATGACGTTTAGAGATGCTCCATGAAGGTCTGAGGAGGAACCACAACACTGGCTACTGTTAGAAGTAATCTGATTACTGTGAGGTGGTGCAGTTTACAGTTAGATTTATCGACTGGCAGCTGTTTGCTAAAAGCTGGTTTTGGTTTTAGCTTAAAACTTGGGACTGCAGGTTAAACTTGACTCAGTTTGAGGATGTGGTTCTAGCGTCGGTACCGACTCCTGCGTCTCTGTTTCCAGGTTTTCTACTACTCCACAGGAATATTCCAAACTGCAGGCGTCACTCAGCCGATCTACGCCACCATCGGAGCCGGGGTCGTCAACACTGTGTTCACCGTCGTCTCGGTGAGTTTCTGACTGTTCGGCTGTCTAAACCTGTTTTATATCTCATCAGCTGATCGGTGTCTTTCTCTGGACTGCAGCTCTTCCTGGTTGAGCGGGCCGGACGCAGGACGCTGCACCTGATTGGTCTGGCTGGGATGGCGGTCTGCGCCCTCATCATGACCATCTCTCTGTCTCTGGTGGTGAGTGAGCTTCCTGTTGGACCGTCACTTCAAAATAAAAGCCCTCCTCTAACTCTTCCTCTGTGTGTGAGCAGAAGTCCACCCCGTCCCTCAGCTACCTGGCCATCGTGGCCGTGTTCGGCTTCGTCGCCAGCTTTGAGATGGGTCCGGGTCCGATCCCCTGGTTCATCGTGGCCGAGCTCTTCTCTCAGGGACCCCGACCGGCTGCCATGGCCATCTCCGGCTGCTCCAACTGGACCGCCAACTTCCTGGTGGGGCTTGGCTTCCCCAAACTGGAGGTAATTATCCCGCAATTCACAGCTACAGGAAGAATTCAACATGAAGTCATAATATGAGACAATTCAATCAGGAAATCCCAAAAGTTGCAGGCTGGAGGTTCTTATTGATCAGTGTCTGTGGCTCGACTGATGATATTTAACCATCTGAACCCTTTGAAAGGCATTTTATCTTTTAAAAAACATCACAATTAAACTGTTTATCAGACTCACACACTATAGGAATAATGGGACTTTCAATTTTCCGACAGTCCTTGAACTAATCATCTGTGATGCTCTGTTTAATTTATCAAATCTGAGCTTGAAATTCTAATATTTCATCAAGATGATTTTACTCTACAGGTCTCATTTAAAATTCGGTTTAAAATTAACCATTTGCTTGAATCAGATTCTGTAAAAAACAAAAAATTCCATGACCCCTGGTGCAACTATGGAGCCATGACTGACGGAGCTGTGACCAACAGTCACGTAATGAAAATCCAGAGTTCTCAGGTGAACTGCAGGCAGTGTTTCCACAGAGCAGAGAGGAGATGAGAAGGGAATCAAAAAACAAATTAGAAATATAAATACTTACATATCTATTAAAAAATGACACAAAATGAGAAAAAAAGAGGCATAAAAGAGACAAAACCATCCTACAAAGAGTCAAAATGACACAAGAGAGACAAAAAACAGGACATCTAGAGGAGAAAAATAAGACACGGAACAAAAAATAGGACATAATGTGCTAAAATACCAAAACTGGCACATAAAATCACACAAGACATAAAAAACGAGACAAAAAACAAGAAAACTGAGAAACAAAATGAGGAAATAAAAATGCAAAACAGCAGAAAGAGGAGAAAATTACCCCAAAGAGACACAAAATGACACTGATGAGACAGGAAACAGAAGTGAGACACTGAAATGACCAAAAAAAGACTAAAAAGGACATAAAATAAACAAAAGAAGACACAAAATGAGAAAAAAGAGATGCAAAATGATAGAAAGAAGACAAGACTGCCCCAAAGAGGCACGAAACGACACCGGTGAGACAGAAAACAACAAAAAGGAGACACAAAATGGCACAAAGAGACAAAACTGTCATAGAAAGACGTAAAATACACAAAATAAAACACAAAATGAGAAAAAAGAGACGCACGACTACAGAAAGGACGAAAAACTGTCTCTAAAAGACACTAAATTAAACAGGTGATACAGAAAACAACACAAACCAGAAGTAATGAGACGACAAAGACACAAAAAACGAACAAAACAAGACACAAAATGAGAAAAAATGAGATGCAAACCGACAGAAAGCAGACAAACTGCCTCAAAAAGAGAAAAAAGAAAGTCGAGTCACCAGAAACAGAAAGCAGACCAGACTGTCTCCCAGAGCTTCTAGACCAGGAGAGTCCAGTCCTGGTCCTGGTCCTGGAGGGCTCCTATCCTGCATGTTCTAGATGCTTCCTTCTTCCAACACACCTCATTAAATGATCAGCCCATCATGAAGAAGCCTGATAACGATCCTGATCATGTGAATCAGGTGTGATGGAAGAAGAAAACATCTAGAACATGCAGGATGGTGGACCTCCAGGACCAGGACCAGGACTGGACTCCCCTGGTCTAGAGGCTGTAAACATGTCAACAGGTCAGCTGCAGTAAACCATCTCCTGAACAGATCCAGCTCGTCTGATGATGAACTCCTCTTCCTCTTCCTCCCAGGAACTCTGTGGTCCGTACGTCTTCCTCATCTTCATGGTCCTCCTCATCCTCTTCTTCATCTTCACCTACCTGCGGGTCCCCGAGACCAAAGGCAGGACCTTCGACGACATCGCTCAGGGATTCGCCGCCAAGCCGTCTCCGTCCGCGGCGCCGGACTCGGTGGTGGTCCCTCTACCGGACAGCAAGGAACCGGCCCCGATGTCCCCCACGGAGAGGTTCCCCATGGTGGACCTGCCCCCAGAGAAGCAGTGAAGAACCTCGGTCAGACCTGGAATCCTGAAGCTCTGCAGGGTGTTTGGAAGAAGCCAACTCAGTGTACTAACCAGATTTCATTAATGCATGTTCTTAGCGAGCCTTTTTAGATTAAACAGCCTTTGTAACGACCCCCAGGTGGAGACGCTTGATGATTGACAGCCTTCCCAGTAATCTGCTTTAAACGGGCCACGCTGGTCCATCCTCGGTGTTCTGACGGTCCAGCTCCTGCTTCTGCCCATAAGAGGATCAGAGTGGGGTCGGTGTTAAGTCCTCGGCTCCCCTCGCCGTCAGGAGGTTCAGGATTTAGGGCTTTCAGGAATCGAGGTCAGGCCGAAAAGCCGGTTTTGGAGCCTGAAGCTTGACCCAAAAAGACCGACTGCTGCCCTGGAGGGGAGCATGGAGGACCAGAACCAACATGGAGGCAACAGAACCAACATGGAGGAGCAGAACCAACATGGAGGCAGCAGCAGAACCAACATGGAGGCAACAGAACCAACATGGAGGAGCAGAACCAACATGGAGGCAGCAGCAGAACCAACATGGAGGAGCAGAACCAACATGGAGGAGCAGAACCAACATGGAGACAGCAGAATTAATTAATTAATTATTTAATTAACCAACATGGAGCCAACAGAACCAACATGGAGGCAGCAGAACCAACATGGAGCCAACAGAACCAACATGGAGGAACAGAACCAACATGGAGGCAGCAGAACCAACATGGAGGCAGCAGCTGAACCAACATGGAGCCAACAGAACCAACATGGAGGCAGCAGTTCCTCTGCGACCTCAGGAAACAGCAGTGAACTTAGAACCAACAGACTCCAGTGTTCAGAAGATGAAACATGCATCATCATCCTGCAGAATCCTGTTTGTGTTCTGGCTGCTCGGTTTGTCGCTTCATCGTCGACGTTTAATGTGCAGCAAGAAAGATGAGCTCAGACCAACCAGGATGAAGTTTTTCTAACTGCTTGAGTGTTTTTAACTGTATTTAAAGATCTTGTTGAGCTGCAGCTTCATGTGAGCAGAAACAGGAGAGGAACTCTGAGAAGGAAGATCTGGCTGCAAAAAGAAACCAGCTGGACAGAGATATTTCAGCTGCAGAAAGTAAAACATATGAACCAGAAACAGGTCCTCTGTCTGCAGCGCTTCAAATGACTTATTTCAGCTTTTTTAATAGGTTGTTTTCCTGCAGATACGCGCTCCGACAAAATCACCACCATCATTCTAAAATGATTCATGCTGTCTAAATAGAGATATGCAACTCATGTTGCTGCATTTTATCACCATATTACACAGAAAAACGATCAGTTCCAACATCGAGCTGCTCTGCTTGTACAGTTTGGAGCCCTAAATATTGTATATTAATAAAAAACGAGCAGGAACAGGAGAAAAACATGTAAAATTAAAACTGTGACGGGAAACTTTCTGACTCTGATCACACCTGTGAAGTTTCAGGCTGATTGGAGCACATACAGGCTAGTTAGACATCACTTCCTGTTTCTTTCATGGTGAAATGCCAAACACCACGGGGCGCCACGGCCACGCCCTCGTACTTTAGAGGAACACTTTAATAACTCTTGCTCTATATTGCCTGTAGTATATGTTGGCCACATTTGAGGCAGATCGGAGTTAATCCCTAGGACGAGTTCGCTCTAGAGAATGTGCAAAATTTCGCCAAAAATCTGGCACATAATTCAAAATGGCCGACTTCCTGTTGCATTGTGGGTATGGGTTCTTGAGGCTTTTTTGTGCGTCTTGTCGTGATGCATATGTGTGCTGAATTTCATAGCTTTAGCTGAAACATAGTTCGGGGGCTCGATTTTTCTAATTTTCTAGGGGGCGCTGTGGAGCCATTTTGCTGTTCACATGTGTGATTCCCCCAGAATATTAAACTTTTCTCCAGGTCTGATGGACGTACCAATGTATACGTGTTTTCTAGTATTTTTAGGGCCTCAAAATTGCGATTCAAAAGGCGGTAAGATGCTACTAATCTGATTACTAACAGCGTCATGGTGCACACCGCTGGAGCTCCGGCCCTCATTAAGGTTTGGTTAGAAAAAGGAATCAGCTGTATGGAAACATTCCAGCTGCAGAAACCATGATGTTTGATAAAAGCAGGTTCTCTGAGCAAAGATCTGACTGAATGACGTCCAAACAGCACATTAGAAAAGGTCTGAGATGTCTTTTTTCAGCCTTCAGTAGGTTTTATTTCCTGTAGAGCTGCTCCTCTCCCGTCCTCCTAGAGGGATTCATTCTTCTTAAACTGAGATGTTCCAGTAAAATCCTGCATTTTTAAAAATACACATCACAGAGAAACTATCACTGAGTTTGAGCTGATGAAGACGAGGATGAACTGCAGGAGAACATCTGGATGAGTCCGACACTCAGCTTTAGGTTTTAGTGTCCACAGTGATGCTTCTGCTTCCAGGTGGAGGCTGTCAGAACGTCTTCATCCATCACTCGAAGCTCTTTCAAACATCTGGAGTGAAACATCTGTAGTTCTTATTCTGGGTCTGGATTCGTGTCCTACAGAATCCCTGGAGGTGTTCTGATGGCGGCGCTGAGACACTAAATGATGTGTATTTATTGAGCTAACAGACGTCGTCCTGTGTTTGAGTCTGGATGATGTTTGTGTGATCAGCTGTTTAACCGGACGTTCCATTAGTGTTGTCTAAACGTTCCCCTGGCCCATAAAGAAGCACCTCTCTGTGTCTGAGCTCAGCTTCGTTTGACCGTCTTCTGCTGACCTCCTGAAGGTTCTGGTTCTGTCTGAAGGCACTCTGGGTCTCCTGTCCAGCCACAGGGTTATTGTGTTTATATTGTTGTTGTTGTTGTAAATAAACTGACATCCAGTCGACTTTTGCTGCCGTCTCTTATTTTCTCATCCTCTCTGACTGAGTCTCACTTTGAGAAGCTGTGAAGAATTAAAGCTTTCTGTCTTCTAAGGGAACGTTTGAGCCGACGGCAGCAGAAACAGAACCACCAGTCGCTCCGTTTTAAATCCCAGCAGAGGTTTGTTCTTTATTCTGTTCACTTCAACCTTTATTTAAACTCAGAACACAGAAGGAAAATGAAGGATGCTGGGACAGAGACAGGAAGCTCAATGACAACAGGAATAAAAATATTAATAATATTACAGTTATTAAATTTAAAAACAGATGAATCAAATCAAACAAGAAGAGCTGGAAGGAGAATAAGATGAAATTAGAAACCTGAAGGATAAAAACCTTTATTATTATTATTACTACCTTTATTTTAGGATTTTCTAGGTTTCCGGAAAAAAAGAGCAAAGAAAACAATAAAATACTTAAATTTAAATTAAATGCAAAAACAATTAATTTGCAGATATTCTCATTCCATGAACTTGAGGGAAACGTCTTCAATAAACTGATAAATCTAAACTCTCTGCAGAGAAACCTGTAATAATAATTATAATAACAACAATAATAATAAGAATAATAATAAGAATAGTAATAATAATAATAAATCTAAACTCTCTGCAGAGAAACCTGTAATAATAATAATAATAGTAATGAGAAGAGGAATAATAAGAATGAGAATAGTAATAATAATAATTATAATAACAACAACAACAATAATAATAATAATAATAGTAATAGTAATAATAATAATAATAATGATAATAGTAATAATACTAATACTACAATGATATATATATAATATATATGATAAGCCAGATTAGGACGAACAACACAGTTAATTAGAAATATAAAAATTAAAAACAATTAAAACATCACACTGGTTAAAAAGAGAGCACATATAAAATAAACAGGACATGATGCAGAATAAAATAAATAAAACACTAGAACTAATTAATTTGATAATTAGTGTCCAGAATAAAAATGGACATAAATATAAATAATTGTCAAGTGTTTCTTACTGTTGTGGGTTGGAGGCTGCAGCCGTCAGTTGAAGGGCAGCTTTCATCAGGAAATTACCTGGAATTCACTCAATGACCAGGATTCAGGTTTATTTCTTTTCCCTCTTTAATCTGTGAATGTTTCATTACAGGTGAAAAACCTGAAGACAAAGAAATTCAAGTAAATGACCCAAGAAATCCTAACCAATAACACAACCCAGAATCAATACTTCATATTTAAACTGCTAGAAATTAACCTTGAAAATAAGCAGAAACACCCAAAATGAATCTAATACTTTTAAAGTTCTGTATCATGATGATTTTACTTTTACATGTTTTAACAGCTTTTAACTTTACAAAAATCACATTTATCAAATCACTAATTTTAAAATGCACCACATTTTAACTGTACTTATACTGACATCATATTAACTGTAAGATATTTTTAACTGGGATTTTAATCTTGAGACTCTTTAAATACATTTTCCCTAAACTCACCACAGGTGAACATGATGAGTCGACGTCCAGAGGACCAGGTGATTTCAGACCCACAGAGAAGAACTAAAAGCTCACGGCTCTTCCTCCTTTCTTTCATGCAGCCTCCTTCTCTTGGTCTTGACTCTCCACCTGCTCTCACACACTGCTTTGTTAAATCCCTCCAGCCTCCTGATTCCTGAATGATGCTCACCTGGTGCAGCTGGAAGCCACGCCCACACCTGCTGGACTCAGGCAGGACGGTGCAGCCTGCAGCTCAGCTCCACAACAATAATGAGATTCATCTTGAAATTAGGAGATAAATTAATAGTTTGGGCATAAACCTTTAAATAAATTTAAAAATAATTTAGAAAACAGAAAAAATAATGTATAAATAATAAATAAATAATAAACTCTAATAATATTTTCTATTAAAAATAAATAAATAAATGCAATTTAGCTTTACTGGCAGGATAAAAAAATAAGTTGTTGAGTTACAAATATTGTTTGTAATTTTATAGACTTTCTATTTAATTTAGAAAACAGAAAAATAAATTCTAATAATATTTTCTATTAAAAATAATAAATAAATGCAATTTAGCATTACTGGCATTATAAAAAAAATAAGTTGTTAAATTTACAAATACTTTTTATAGACTTTCTATTTAATTTGATTTAGAAAACAGAAAAAATTTTAAATAAATAAATTTAAATAATAATAATTAAAATAAATTTGGACTTATTAGCATGATATAAATAACTGCTTGAGTCTCAGATAATGTTAATAATAATAACTTAACACACTTTCCTATGTAATTTGAATAAACACTAAAACTTCTATTTATTAAAATCACTGTTAAATTATTATTTATTAATTTACTTTCCATAAAATAGGATTTGATTAGATTTTTCTTTCAGTGTTTGCTGAAGGTCTCCATTAAGACACAGCAGTGAAGTCAGGAGGTTAAACCCTCGTTAAAGGTCCACAAACCTCCAGCCTCAACTCCCAGGATCCATCAGTTCATTATCAACAGATAAAAGGTCTTTACAATGACAGGGAAGTGTTGTTTTATTCTGACATAAACATGAATTATTCCTCTAGAAACTCTTTCTGTTGTAGATTATCAGCTCACACATGAAGCCTGACCGTCGGATCCTCATCGATCAGCTTCACAGGTTAAATGTGGTTTTTAATGCAGCTCGTCTGGTTTCTGTTCGACTCCAGCTGCTGCTATAATTCAGCTCATTAACATCCTGGAAGATTCTGAATTCATAACAGAGTTTAAACCAGACTCAGTTCTTCTGCTGCAGTTTAAATAATAAATCCGTGTCTGATGTTTTTCATGCAGGAGGATTATTGTGAGTTCTGAGGAAACGCTGCTGCTGCTCTACGAGGCTCTGAGCCCTCAGAGAAGATCCTCACACCTCCAGCAAAACCAGTAACAGGGTTTACTGGTTTTATTAGAAGAGCATGAAAAGCTTCAGCTGGAGCTCGTCTTAATTATTGATGAGAATTTATTTAGAATCTGATCTCAGAGAAGCTCGGTTTAAATGATCTGTTATAGTTATGATAATTAAAGTAAAGCATCTCTAAACCATCCCGGACGTCCACATTCATGTCACTGAGGAGTTTATTATTTACTCAAACTGAACCAACGAGACGTGTTTGTTCCATCAGATTAGACTGAACAGGAGAACAAACTGCTGCTGGTCCTTGTGGCTCTTAGAATGAACTCAGACAGGCTCCACCTTCAGCCCAGTACAGTCCAGAACAAACTGAGGAACCAGCAGACAAACAGACATAGTCCTAATATTATGGGATGCACAATCATAAGAGCTAAACAGTCTGTTTGACTGACGCAGAAAAACAGGACCAAAAAAGATGGAGTGAAACTTGGAAGACCTTTAAAACTCACTGGTGAATCTGAAATCTAATCACCAAATAATAATAATAATAATAATAATAATAATAATAATAATAATGATACTAATCGAATATCTTTTTATTGTATTAATACAAAATATAATAAATATATTATTATTCATCTAATAATAATAATAATAATAATAATGATGATAATAATAATAATAATATAATAACAATAACAATAATAATATAATATATTGTTATTAATACAAAATATAATAAATATATTATTATTCATCTCATAATAATAATAATAATAATAATAGATCAAAATTACAATGTTTAGTGCTTTGTGATGACATATGTTGTCAATATGCACTATATAAATAAAACTGAATTGAATTAATAATAATCATAACAATAATATTTAATATTATCATTAATATAATACGTACTATATAATAAATATAATAATAATAATTATCATCATAATAATCAGAATAAATATAATAATAATCATAATCATTATAAATATATTATTATTATTAATAATAATAATAGATCAGAATTACAATGTTTAGTGCTTTGTGATGACATATGTTGTAAATATGCACTTTATAAATAAAATTGAGTTCAATTAATAATAATAGTAGTAATAATAATAATATTATTAATTTAATATATACTATATAATAATAATAATAATAATAATAATAATAATAATAATAATAATAATAATAATCACCAACATACACATTTATCAGACATAAATGATCAAAAACCAAAACAAAATCTTGGATTTTTAACTTCCTGAT
This sequence comes from Dascyllus trimaculatus, assembly GCA_024666655.1. Classification (NCBI taxonomy): domain Eukaryota; kingdom Metazoa; phylum Chordata; class Actinopteri; family Pomacentridae; genus Dascyllus; species Dascyllus trimaculatus. Next base: position 928,108 of record CM045451.1, read on the forward strand.
GGTCCTTGAATGCATCATGTGTGATGTGTGGTTCAATCAGGAAAATTAATCAGATTTTTAAATTATGATTTTTTTTTCTGCACATCTCACTTAAAAGAATAAACCATAAATAAATCATCTGCACTAAACAGATCCTCTAAAACAAAACAAAGAATAGCTGTCAGGTTGAACTGCAGGCAGTGTCTCCACAGAGAGACTACATATTCTCTCTATAATATATATATTTTTATTTTTTGTGGTTTATAGCAGTTCAACTGTCAGCTGGACAGAAAATGTTTGACATGTTGGTTAAAGCTTTCTCTTTTTTGCTTTTGATAAATATATAATCAAACAAATCCAACTTCTTCTTCTTTTTCCATCATTCTATCTGAGTCCTGCTGACGGCAGACATCTCTGATTCTCTCCTCCTTCATGTAGTTCTGCTTCCATAGAGGACTTTACAGGGAGTTAAACTGAGGCGCTGAGAAGCTGCCGGGGTTCAGAGGGTTAACTGAAGAGCAGCCTCAGCTCTGGAAGCAGACTCTGGATCCCAGCTGCAGGAGTAAAGTTCCTGCTGAACAACAGAGAAGTTTCCCTCAGAGCGGATGAAGAGCCGCCGGCTGATGGGAACTGTGTCACAGAGGAGCTTTCTGCAGCAGCATTCAGCCCCAATCACTGCAGCAACTGGAGCATGAAGGCATCAACAAGCTGCAGCACCGCAGGAGGCCAGCGGGGGGCGCCAACGCTCCGACCCAGCAGGGAGGAAGCAGAGCGGAGCCTCGGGAAGGATGGAGGGAACCCAGGAACCTCAGTCACCCTCATGTTCCACTGAAGGTGACGAGAGGAAGCAGGAGGAACTCTGAGGAGAGCAGCTCAGAGTCCAGACATGAGGAACCTGAACCCTAACATGAGGAGGAAGGAAGAGTCTGATGGGGAGGAGGGGGACGAGTCCAGACCAGAGGAAGCCTAATTCTAACATGAGGAACCCTGAGGAGGAAGGAAGAGCTGATGGGATGAGCGTAGACTAGAGGAACCCTAAGCCTAACGTGAGGAGCCCTAATCCTAACGTTAGCATGAAGAACCCCAACCCCAACATGAGGAGGAAGGAAGAGTCTGACGGGGTGACAGGGACGAGTCCAGACCTGCAGAACCCTAATCCTAACACGAGGAACTCTAATCTTAACATGAGGAACCCTAACATGAGGAGGAAGGAAGAGTCTGACGGGACGACGGGGACCAGTCCAGACCAGAGGAACCCTAACCCTGACCATAAGAGTCTGGTGGGACGACAGAGACGAGTCCATACATGAGGGAACCCAACCCAACCCTAACATGAGGAACCCTAAGGTGAGGAGGAAGGAGGAGTCTGACAGGACGGCAGAGACGAGTCCAGACAGACCAGAAGAACCAGTTCATCGTTCAAACTCCTGGCTTTGTCCTGCTCACACAGAGAACTCTGTTTTTGTTGTTGTCAGATAAAATCTTTGCCTTTGTCAGATATAAAACTGTCTCTCTGCCTCTGTTTGTCTCAGATATAAGAGTCTGTCTTTGTTCCTCCTGGAAATGAAGCTCGTCTTTGTTGAAGTCAGACATTAAACTCTGTCTCTGTTTGCTGTTGCTTCTCTCCTGAATATAAAACTCCTCTCAGATAAAACCTCTCTCCTTGTCTTTCTCTCACATGTTAAACTCTTTGCTTTGTCAGATTTAAAACTCTCTGTCACAGTTTCTGCAGCACCAGCTGGTGAATCTGTGGACAAACCAGACCAGAATCCACATCTTGTATTAAAGTTATTGGACCCGCATGCAGCATCCTGAACCAAACGGCCTGTTTATCCCGAACCTGTTTAATCTCTGGAGCCAAAACTCACTGACGGATTAGAAAATGTCCCTCACAAAACAAGATAAATAAACTTATTTCAAGGCACTTTTACCTGAAATAAGTGTAAAAATCCTCCAATAGAACAAGTGAACATTTGCTTGGTAGATTTCTTGAAATAAGACATGATATTTAGAATATTGAGGTCTTAAAATCAGCAGGGAAAACTTATTTGAAGCTATATTTTAGCAGCATTGTCAAGCTGAGGTGTCTTAGAATAAACCAGACATGATAAAGAATTAAATAGATTTTAGCTTTAATAAGTTTAATGTCAGCTTCTTAATCTGAGATGTGTTCAACTTATTTTAGTTGTATTATCGTGGCTCTTCTCTTGATTTAAGACCATCTTGTACTTGAAATCAGATCACACAGATTAATTGAAGCATTCTGAGATATAATGTCTTCTCACAGTTGGCTAGAAATCCTAATATTTAGTGGTGTTTGACAGCATTTGAAGGTGTTGTGTTTTAGGTGAAGCCAGCTACGCCCAAAAGGAGGTGTTTTAACTCAAAAGCAGACATTTGCTTTGTTTTTTTAACACATTTTCCACATGCAGCTGTTTTCTGATATGAATTGGTGATTTTCCCATAAAATGTATTTACTTTATTTGTTAAATCCAGATTATTTATCTGATACAAACAACAGCTCAGCTTGAAACATGTATGAAATGAAATGAACCTTGTTTCTGGTAAAATACAACTAAAACAAGATCATTTCAAGATTGTTTGACTTAACAAGATATTTAAGATGCGTTGTCTTAAAACACGTCCCTCCATCTGCTGAAATGTTACCTGGAAAGTGAATTTATCTTAAATCAAGTGGGTTGAGACAATTTGACTAAAAATAAGACGAATAAACTGGTGAGATGTGGAGTTTCTGCTGTGAATCTGTGGATAAACCAGACTAGAACCACGTCTTGTATTGAAGTTAAAGCACAAACCTTCAAACTGGTTCATCCAACTTGAACTAAACTGTGTTTGACAGCAGAAGAACCAGAAAAATGTCGATGAAATGAAGCTTTTTGATGAACTCTTGGATTTGAAACATTTAAAGCAGCGGTTCTCAACTGGTGGGTCGGGACCCAAAAGTGGGTCGCGAAGGCATTTTTAGAGGGTCGCAGAAGCAAAAAGTAGTGGCATAAAGTCTTTTATTTTGAAGGACGTGTTTCTTATGACACATTTTACTTTCAATAGCAGGATATTTAGTGGTGACACCAGTAGTTTCCCACTATTAACCTCTAGATCTGTCTCTGCCAGCTTATTGGAGAAATTTATGCTAAAACGTCCCAAAAATGAACCAAAATGTTCTCAGAATCTGTCAAAATGGGACAAAATATGCCCCAAACATGGCAAAAGTGTCCAAATAAACCAAAATTAGCAAAAGAAATAAGCAGAAATTTTCCTAAATTGTATCAAAATGCGTTGAAACTCCACCCAAATAAACCTTAATCTGTTAACAGGAACAGCAAACTTCAACAATCTGGGTTGTGACTGTCATTAATAGAGACATGGTGGATCCTGATGCTGGACCAGCTGAGAACCACTGATCTAAAGAACCACAAAAAGGAACGATTTGTCTTCTAGAAACTGTACAAACAGAGAAAATCTGAAGAAGTTTAGCTTCTTTCTGAACGTCTGAGCTGAGACGAGCAGGTCTGGTGTTAGAATACTGGAAAACAAGCTGCAGTGGTCGAAGTCTTTCTCTCTCTCACATGTTTAAAGTCTGTCTCTGAGTTTGTTCTTCTTGGACATGAAGCTCTGAATGTCTGTGTTGGAGTCACACATTAAACTCTGCCTTTCTGTCTTTGTCTCTGTCAGATTTTAAACCCAGTGTTTGTCTCTGTCGTGTTTAAATCTCAGTCTTTGTGCAGGTAGAAAACTTAAAGTCAGACATTAAACTCCGTCTGTCTCTCAGTTAAATCCAACTCTGTGTTTCTGGGCTGCGTCTCCGTGACAACCAGTTTGTTTACTCGGTCTCTCTGCCAGCTTCTCTTCTCGTTGCTGCTCTGTAAATATTTCTCTCCGTCCTTCATCCCTCCTCCTCCTCCTCCTCCTCCTGTGTCAGACCCAGGCTCCTCCCCCAGCCTCCCTCTCTGCCTCCCTGCCTCCCCTCAGTCATTCAGTCGTGGAGATGTGGAGAGTCTTTCTGCCCCTCTGTCTGTTCCTGCAGCCCAACTCAGCCGAGGAAGGTAAGGACCCGGCTTCCCTCTGTCTGTGTGGCTTCATGTTGTCGGTGTCCGGGGCTGCTGGAGGCTCCAGGCTGGGGGGGAACTCTGGGGGGGTTCAGCAGCAGCTTTGTTGTCTCTGAGCTTTAATATGCAGATTTATGAGCAGGACATCAGACGGACTCTGAGGGACCAGGTGGGCTCTGGACCCAACAAAAGAATATGGAAATAAGGCAGAAGACAAATGAATAACAAGTTGTTTGGACTCGCTCACCCCCCCACCTCACCCCCCACCTCACCCCCAAAGCCCCCATGTCACTCATAATCCCCCCCAGGACGGACCAACAGACCAACAGACCAACAGACCAACAGACCAACAGACCAACAGACCAACAGACCACCGGTTAAACTCTGGATGTTTGAATCTTGAATCCGCTGCTGTGACGGTTTAAACGCTGCTGCAGGAAGCTTCATGTGTCCTACAAAGAGTGTGTGTGTGTGTGTGTGTGTGTGTGTGTGTGTGTGTGTGTGTGTGTGTGTGTGTGTGTGTGTGTGTGTGTGTGTGTCGGGTAGTTCAGCGAGACTCCGTCCATTAAATGTCAGATCAGAGCTGAGAAAGCTGCGATAATTAGATGACTCAAGCTGCCTTCATGAGTGTGTGTGTAGCTGTGGAGACGTGTGTGTGTGTGTGTGTGTAAATAAGTTTGTATATATGTGTGTGTGTTTGTGTGTGTGTGTCTGTAAAAATCTGCTTTTACGTAGGTGTGTGTGTTTGTATATATATATGTAAGTATTTGTGTAAATAAGTGTGTGTGTCTGTTTGTGTGTCTGTACATTGTAGGTGTGTGTGTTTGTATATGAGTGTGTGTGTAGCTGTAGAAACGTGTGTGTATATGAAAGTGTGTGTGTGTCCCCTTATGTATTTGTATTTGCATGTGTGTGTGTTAGTGTATATTAGTGTATATGTGTGTATTTGTGCATGAAGTGTGCTTCTGTATATGTGTGTGTTGGTTTGTGTATCTGTATATATGTACGTGTTTGTGTGTATTTGTGTATAAATAAGTGTTTGTGTATCTGTATCTGTGTGTGTGTGCATCTGTTTATATATGTGTATGTGTGTTTATGTGTGTTATATCTGAATGTGTGCATTTGTGTGTGTTTCTGTATATGTGTGTCCTTATGTATTTGTATTTGCATGTGTGTGTGTTAGTGTATATTAGTGTATATGTGTGCTTTGGTTTGTGTATCTGTATATATATATGTGTTTGTGTGGATATGTGTGTTATATCTGTATGTGTGTGTGTGTGTGTGTGTGTGTGTGTGTGTTTGTGTCTATTAGTGTATATGCATGTGTATCTATGTATAAAGTGTGTATCTGTATATGTTTGTGTGTATTTGTGTATAAATAAGTGTGTTTGTGCATCTGTTTATATATGTGTATGTGTGTTTATGTGTGTTGTGTGTAGCTGTGAAACTCACTTGTAAAGTCAGTTTCTATGTGTGTGTTTGCATATGTTTGTATATGTGTGTAAATAGGTGTGTGTAACTGTAGAAACGTGTGTGTGTTTCTGTATATATGTGTGTATTTGCATGTGTGTGTGTTAGTGTATATTAGTGTGTATCTGTGCATAAAGTGTGTTTTTGTATATGTGTGTGTCGGTTTGTGTATCTGTATATATGTATGTGTGCATTTGTGTGTGTGTGTCTGTATATAAGTGTGTAAGTATCTGTGTAAATAAGTGTGTGTGTCTGTGTGTGTATGAGTGTGTGTTTTTATGTATCTGCTTATATGTGTGTATCTCAAACACACACACTTACATATAATAACTATGTTTATGAGTGTGTGTATCTGAAGTTAAGTGTATGTTTATGAGCGTATCAGTGTCTGTGTGTGTGTGAGTGTGTTTAGTAACTGAAGCCTCCGTGCTCTTCACACACTAATACACACACTAATACACACACTAATACACACACTAATACACACACTAACACACACACTAATACACACACTAATACACACTCTAACACACACTCTCTCCTCCATCGGCTCGCTGTAACTTTAAAGTCTGGTGTTCGTGTATCGGAGAGCTGCACCTGTTCAGACTCTTCTTCTGTGGTTTTACTGGAGGAGTGTGTCGGTGTGGAGCTCCCTGTGTGTGTGTGTGTGTGTGTGTGTGTGTGTGTGTGCGGACTGTGACAGATGGTCTGGACTGAGATGAGACAGAATGACAGAGAAGCTGCAGAGTTTGTGTCCCACTGACTCTGTTGGTCTCTAATGCTGTATTAACCCACTCTGAGCCGGCAGCGTGACTTCGGAGGCCTCGGTCTGATCACGGCTGACGTGTTCATGGGTTCTTCTCCGTCGTCACGCCAACAACCACAAACTGTCCGAGGAGGTTCTCAGCCGTCCAGGTTGAGGTAGAACTAGTGGAACGTCTTGAACAGTCCAGCTGCTGTGACTGAAACCACGGGGATGCAGACCAACACGCGTGCTCCCGCCGGCCGTCGCTCTGAGCTCAGGATGGCGTGTTTGGCGGTGGGAGGACACACCTGACGCCCTGCAGCTCTTCTTCACGCGTGAGCGGAGATGCAGCGAAGCTCGGCGAGAGCGTTTCCACGAATTACCTCGACGCCATCGGAGGGGTTCAGGTCGCTTCACTCTGGGTGGACAGTCGACCTCAGAGGTTAAAGGAAAGAAGCAACACGCTCCGGTTCTGCTCTGAAACACACTTTAGACTGCTTCCTTGTTGCACTACGGAGTTCGTCCTCAGGTTGAGATTCTAAATTAAAATACATGAACATCTTATAAAACACTAATACTGAGCTGCATCTCGTCTGGACCTTCCAGACGTCTGCTGGCTGCATCGTTCTCCCTCCAAGCCGAAGCGTCTGATTGTAAAACAGATTAAAATAAAGCAAAACATCTGAAAGACTGAATATAAACTGAGCATCACGACTCAGAGGCTGCAGAATTCAGGAACAAACTGATATTTGTTCATATTTACTTTTTAGCAAAATGAAAAAAAGCAGGAATTTTCAGGAGATGATTTAAATAAATCTGTTTGAAAAGAACGAATCAATCTAGGCTGATTTTGCAGGTGTGTATGATTTAATTTTTTATTAATTTTTTAAAATTATTTTTTAATTTAATTTTTAAATTAATTAGTTAATTTTTAATGATCTATTTTTAAATTATTAAATTAAATTATTTACTTAAAAAATTAATATAATATTTAGAATTATTATTATTTACTATTTATTATATTAGATTGTATTACTTATTATATTGTTTATTTATTATATATTGTATTATTATTTAATATGTTTATTTTATTGTTATTAATTATTAATAATTTATTCTAATAATAATAATATAATATTTTCTAAATGTAGTAAATAGAAATAATGTAAACAGCTGATAACAGTTCTTATCTTGTGCTCATTGAAAAGTTAAAACATGTGTTTCCTCGTGTTGTAGCCTGATAAACAGCCTGATAAACAGCCTGATAAACAGTCTGATAAACAGTCTGATGAACAGTCTGATGAACAGTCTGATGAACAGTCTGATAAACAGCCTGATAAACAGCCTGATAAACAGTCTGATAAACAGTCTGATGAACAGTCTGATAAACAGCCTGATAAACAGCCTGATAAACAGTCTGATAAACAGTCTGATGAACAGTCTGATGAACAGCCTGATAAACAGTCTGATCAGAACAGGTTTTCTGCCTGCAGCTGACACAGACCCTGGTCTCATCCAGCGTCCTGCAGCTGAAACACCTCCACACTGAATCTTTCTGCATCCAGACCTTCCTCTCCTGAGTTCCTGCTACATGTTGAAGCTGCAGGTCAACAAACGAAGCCTAAAAGGCTCCAGAGAAGCTTTCAGTCAGAGTCTTGATGCTCTGAGTTCCTGTCTGAAGCAGTGGAACCAGCTGCAGCCTGATGTTCGGAGCTGATTCTTCTCATCCTGCAGCTTCGGTCCATGACGTGGCCCCGGGATCGGCCCCTCCACATGAGCTGACCTACATCTAGACCGGAGCACGGAGCTGGAGTCTGGTTAAACATTGATGCTGCAGCATCTCGGCTCTAATGAAGCTCCGTCAGTCTCAGGCTCAGGACTGAGATTCAGCTCCTCAGCTCTTCTCTTAGCGCTGCTGTAGATTCAATCAGAGCTCCTCCGTCACTGACATGAGGACAGGACCTGAGGCGGCTCCAGGTCTGAGCCCGGTTCTCACCCTCAGGTCGTCCGGTTCTCCTCTGCTGCTGATTGGACGGATCGAGCTGCTGGATCAGGACTTACAGAGTGATCAGGACATAAACCGACCCAGAGGAAGCTCCAGGACTCAGTTTACCACAGTTCAGAAACCTGGTCGTCTCCTATCGGTCGGGTTTCTGTCTGTGTGACGTTGTTCAGTAAAAATGGCTCAGAATGATTTTAAAGCTCCTGTTGGTTCCAGTCACAGGAAATATTCACATTTAGCTTCGTCTGGATAAACTGTGCATCCTCTGGTGTCTTTGGGGCAGTTCTGAGTCCTTCCTCTTTTTTAGACAAGTTTCAAAGCATTTAAACCAGTTTTAACTAATTTAACCCAGTTTCCTGCCAGTTTGGACAGACTTTGGTCGTTTTGGATGATTTTTGAGTTGTTTTCGACACATTTCTAAGCATTTTGGGCGATTTAAAGTCATTTTAGACACATTTCAAAGCATTCAAATAGTTTGCAGCTAATTTTGAACAGCTTTGTAGTAATTTGGGGCAATTTTGAGTCCATTTGTATAATTTCTGTGCCATTTTTGACAAATTTCAAAGCACTTTAGACCAATTTTTAACTAATTCTGGACAAATTTCCTGTCAGTTTGGAAAAATTTGGGTCATTTTGGACAATTTTTGAGTTCTTTTGGACACATTTCTAAGCATTCTGGGCAATTTAAAGTAATTTTTGACAAGTTTTGAAGCATTTTAGATGCATTTTAACTAATTTAACTCAGTTTCCCGCCAGTTTGTACAGATTTGGGTCATTTTAGACAATTTTTGAGTTCTTTTGGACACATTTCTAAGCATTCTGGGCAATTTAAAGTAATTTTTGACAAGTTTTAAAGCATTTTAGATGCATTTTAACTAATTTAACTCAGTTTCCCGCCAGTTTGTACAGATTTGGGTCATTTTAGACAATTTTTTAATTCTTTTTGACACATTTCTAAGCATTTTGGGCGATTTAAAGTCATTTTAGACATGTTTCAAAGCATTCAAATAGTTTCCAGCTCATTTTGAACTACTTTCTAAGAATTTTGAGCAATTTTGAGTCCATTTGTACAATTTCTGTCATTTTTGACAAGTTTCAAAGCATTTTAGACCAATTTTTAAATTAATTTTGGACAATTTTCAAGTCAGTTTGGAAAAATTTGGGTCCTTTCTGAGTTCTTTTGGACACATTTCTCAGCATTCAGGGCAATTTTGAGTCATTTTAGACACGTTTCAAAGCATTCAAATGGTTTTCAGCTCAGTTTTCTAGTAATTTTGCGTCATTTTATACAGTTTTCGAGCCACTTACACTCGTTTCAAAGCACGGTGTTCTTTTAGCACAATATTATAAATCCATGTTGGGACTTCTTTCAGACAGGTTTCACCTTTAGACCTGCTCCGTGTGTTTAAATACTGGACATAAATGGCAAAAAAGTAGTTCAAATCATTTTTCCCTCAAAGTATGCCTCAAACGGCTCCATAGTCTACATTTAAAAGCTCCTGTTGGTTCCAGTCACAGAAAACGTGGACATTTATATGATTAAATTTGCAGCATCGAACCTGCATGAACCTGTAAAACTTCATTATTTCTCCTGTTATATCTTCGAACACTGATTCACTGATTGGTGGAAGAAAATTACTCAAACCTCATCATGACTAATGTCAGCTATGAGCCCATGTTCTACTTAATATCATACGAATGCACAGGAAGTAAAGCGGTGGACGTTCATGTGGAGGTTTATCAGTGAGCTGATGCAGAACGACCCTCCTGTATGTGCAGAACGAGGCATCAGAGCCCGTCTCCTCCTGACCTGCTTTATTTTTAGCTCTGCCATGTAGTTTTTAAGAGCAGCATGATTCCCGCTCAGAGCTCCGTCATGACATTCGGCCGCTTCCATTACGATGAATCACAGATCTGCTGAAGCCCGAGGCCCAGACTTCAGTCGGCGTCGTGAGCGATAGCGTCGGCCGCTGAGGTGGAGCCTCATTCTGACGCTGGAATGCAGCTCGTAGTTTAGAGTTTCACATTAAAGCTGCAGCTCCGCGGTCGGAGTCCTGGCACCGGGCGAACAAGCCCAGAGAAAGTTTCAGCGTCGCAGGCGAGACGACACAATGAGCTCCCAGAGGGCTGAGCTCAGGTTTCCAGGGAGGAGACGAGGTGAAAATATGCAGGCGGCAGGTTCTGGCTTTGATGGGAACTCGGTGCGTCTGCTTGTGTTTACAGCTTTCATGCTACTTTCACATTCTTGTCTCCGGATGCGGCTCCGGATTCCTTTGTGCATGTCTGGTTTAAAGCTCCTCTGCTGCGACTCGACTGATGGGGATATTTTAGTCTCTGCTTTCATTGGACCGAACCAACCTCTGTCATGGCTGCTGCCGCCTCCCAAATCCATGAAGCTCTAGACCCAAAATAACACCAACAAACTGCCTCTAATGTCGTCTCCAAGTCCTTTAAATCGACTGTCTGAACCCCAAAACCTGCAGGCCGGTTTGAAACGTGACAGTCACTGGATTTAAAACTCTCCAACTGTCCTTGAGTGGTTTTGTTAATCACCAGTAGTGGAGTAAACTGCATGCTAGCTCCTGTGTTTGGATTCATGTGCAGACAAATAATAAGCTGAGGGACGCACAGTCAGAAGGAACATCCGTAGGAAAACTCCAGGTCTGCCAGAACCACATCACCTGATCGCGTCGCTTGTCTGGACCTGCAGACAGGAAGCTGGGCGGCGTTCGCTAAAACAACATTACACTCAGGCTCCATAAACACCTGAATAGATCGTTGTAACTGCAGGAACTTGTTCTGGTGAACCTTTGTACTCCGACTGCAGGATCCGTCCTGCAGAAGATCTCTCAGGGCCGTTTTCATGGGAGAGAAGAGTTCCTAATCCAGTGACGTTCTTCTGAGCAGCAGCCTAAAGTCCTCCAGATACAGCAGAACAAACCTCCATTGTTCTGGTTCCTGCAGCTACATCCAATAATTACAGCTTGTTTGAGTTTCTCTGAGGTCATGAAGCTGTTGGATCGACAGTGGAAGCTTGGATCCGGAGGTAAAACACCACCTGTTGGAGCTCCTGCAGTAGAAACACCTTCAGCTAACAACCAGTGGAGCCCAGAGCCTCCCCAGTCATCTGCACCAGTTAAACAAACACATGAGCTGGTTGAAGAACTTCAGAAACACTGGTGATGGTGATGATGATGATGTGTTATTTATCAGAACCAGACTAGAGGTGAGGACACACGACCAGCAGGGAACGTTCCCTCAACACTCAGCTAACGTTGTTCAAGGTCCTAATAGTGTCTGTGGAGGTCCTCGGTGGTCCAGGTCAGGGTCGTCCTCGTGGTTTCAATCGGAGCTACTAATGATGTTTCCAATGAAACCGTTGGATGAAGGAACACTTTAAGGACATTTATCTCTTCAGATAACGTTCCTTTGAGGCTAAACGTTGGCTAGTTTCAGTGTCAGCGTTCAGAGGATGGTCTGAAGATGTCCTCAGATCCACAGATGATCTCACATGATAGAAGAATAATAAAGAGTTTCCAGGTCGTCGTCGAGGCCTGAGATGAATTTCCTTTAGTGTGACGTATTAAAGGGGATGTTGTTGAGGTGAAACGCCACCGAAGCCACATCTGGAACTCATCTTAAGAACGTCGGGGTATGATGATCAGCTGACGTCACCAAACGTTCTCCAAATGTCTTCAGAGGACATGATCGAACCTTGAAGAAGGGGATTCTGGGAACTCAAACAAACATCACTAGAACCGTAGAGCTTAGTCAGCCGTTTTCTCCAGTATCCAGTTTTTATGCTAGGCTAAGCTAAGCTAAGCTAAGCTAAGCCTGGTGGTGGCTCCTTCCTTTTTAACCACTAGACATGAAAACTGACTTTTAATCTGAAGGCTGAGAATACGTTTCACTGTTCTGTGACTTAACGAAGCTGATCGTCCAGCTTCCTCTCTGTGATCGGATGTTTGTGGACGTGAACGGGAGCTCAGGATGTTTCTGATTCGCAGCAGTAGAGGTCATTAATCACAGTATGGATATAAATGTTACAGTACGAGCAGAATAAACAGGATGGAGAACAGAATAAATACACTCAGTATAAGATACAGCAGCTGTGGATGAAATAAGAGAGTTAATCTAGATGTACAGTCGGGATGAATAAAGCTAAGAAAAGTCTAAACAGCTGCTGTATGTTTGAGTAAAGAAGCAGGAAGATGAATGGTTCTTTGAGCGTTTCAAATCAAACTAATCTTGAACAAAGATGTCGGCTGTTCGTTAACGTTTCATTCATTCAGAAGAGTCGGAATAAAAGCCTCCCGGGGGAACGTTGGAGGATGTTTGAGGATGTTTGATGATGTTTGATGACAGACTCGGGTTGAACTCTCTCTCAGCTCCTCCTGTGTCTGTAGCTGCAGTCTTCAGAGCGTCTTCGTCTACCTGAACCTGTTGCTGCCTGCAGAGCCTCATCACCTGCCCTGTCATCTCACCTGGCCTCAGCTCCGTTTGCTGCAGCTGCACTTTCATTCGGAGACTCCCTGATAACCCCCTTCGACATGTGCATGCTTATTTCTGGAATCGCGTTAATCCCCTGCTTCCTCCTGCCCGGCTCTGTCTCGGCGGATCACTCTCACGCTGCGGTTGTGGGTAATGATGGTTTGGAGGGAGGCCTCGGCCCTGCTGGCTGCTGTGGGAGCATCTGGAGCGCATAACGAATGGGTGGACAGGAGAGCAAACCGGACCCGACCGCTGCTCTGAGGGAATGTTCTGGGAGGAGATCCGTGTTACCTGAGAGCCCAGCGCTTCCCGAGGTGTCCGACACGCTCACACCTCTCTGCTCGGCGTTAATATTAACACCCAGGTCCTGTGCAGAGTGTCGGCGGCGGCTCTGTTGCCTGGAAAGTGCTGTAAAGCAGCGAACATGTGCTGCCGGGGAGGCGTGACACGACGACAGCGCTCCACTCAGCGCTGCACGCATGGCCTCACCGGAGAGGAGCGGTGCTGGGAAATGGATGGAGAGCTGAGAGGGTCACTCAGCTGGAGAGGAACACTCAGAGGGACGGCCGGGAACTAATGCAGGTCGCCTCTGCAGCCACGGCGGAGAGCATTTACACCCACAGAGGACGGCATTCATATGCACAAACACAGCCTCTCCTCCTCAATAATCCTCATCTCATTCTCTGTTCTCTCAGCGTCAGGCACATAAAGTCTACCACATCTGGAAGAACCACACCCCAGACCTCCTCAGAATCAGCTGATTGTCATGTCTACAAACGATCAAAGTTTTACCTTCATACTCGGAATATTTCTAGAGCTCCAGGCCCTTGAAGCCCATAGAGGAGGGTCCACATTGATCCTTTAATGAGCCTCATGACTTCATCAGATGGACACATGACATGTAGGAGGAACAACACACTGGAGTTCTGGTAGAACCTGGACCCAGATCAGCACAAAGGAAGCCACAATAACCACAAAAAGAAGAGAAATTACCACAAAAAACATCAAAATCACCACAGAACATATAAAATACAACAAAGAGATTAAATTGCTACAAAAAATACCCACAAAAAATCAACATGAAGCCTGAAAAAATGTCCCCAGAGACTAAACATTGATGAAAGAAGACGTAGCGTCACAAATAGTTAGTTCTACATCCATCCAGGAGTCACAGTCTGAAGACTAATTACTACAGAAGATACCAGGATCAGCCTCCACCTGTACAAACCTTCAGGACCTGCTGCAGAGGAGCATCCCAACATCATGATGCTGCCACCACCGTGCTTCACGTCATGATGCTGCCACCACCGTGCTTCACATCATGATGCTGCCACCACCGTGCTTCACGTCATGATGCTGCCACCACCGTGCTTCACATCATGATGCTGCCACCACCGTGCTTCACATCATGATGCTGCCACCACCGTGCTTTTATCCGTGGGGATTTTGCATGTTTCTTGGGGCAATTTTGAATCTTTGCTGTAGTTTCGCCACTTTTTGCGATGAGTTCGTGTCTCTTTGTGGTGATTTTTAGCCTTTCTGCTAATTCCTCCTCTTTTTGTGGTTATTTAACATCGTTTTGTGCTGATCTACGTTAAGTTTCTACCAGAACTCCAGTGTGTTGTTCCTCCTAAATGGCGTGTGTTTATCTGCTGGACTGATGAGGTTCTGAGGCTCATTAAAGGGATCAATGTGGACCCACCTGTGGAAATATTCATAGCATGAAGGTAGAACTCAGATCCTTAATAAAGGTGCTGTAGATAAAGAACCAGGCTGGAGGTTCTGGTTGGTTTTTAGAAGAACGTTTCTTTTCTGAGCCTCCTGCAGAAGCTTCCTCCAAACAAACAGCAGCTCTGCATCAATAATGGAGCTTCTTATTTAAGGTGCAGGAGGCTGCTGTCGCTGTCAGATGAATAATACACAGATGCAGGAGGACGGGGACAGCATGGAAAAGGTATCAGCAGAGTGGAGTCGTGCATTAACCAGCACTCAGCTCAGATTGCAGACTCAGCACTTCTTTAAAAACTGTCCAGGACAAACTCTGAGTGTGTCGCCGCTCAGACGGACCAATGGCAGCGCTGCTTCTTTGACGTTCGGTCTGAGTTAAATAAAGGAGCTTTTACTGGCGAGTGGACCTGCCAGCGACGGTCCCCTCCTTTGTTCAGCAGGACAGCGAGGCCTCGGCTCGGGCTAATCCCTGAAAGGTGTGTGTAACGCAGCACTCAACGCTTATCCGAGGATGTCGCCGTGAATTATTCAACATGCTAATGTCACGCAATGAGACATGCATGAAGCCCTTTGAACAGCCTCCATGTAATCCTCATGTACAGGAGGCAGCGTGAGGACCGCGGCCCCCGAGGCCCCGCGACAAGAAGCTAAATAGTGGAGGCATAAATATTAATGCCAAAATAGTTGCTGCGTATTATTTATGCATGCTGTTCCCTGAAGCAGAGGGTTAATTGAATCTGAAATGACACGTGTGCAGCGTTGCTCCGTGTTTCTTCTCTGATACAAACACGATGCTGCTTAACGAGGTCACTGAGCTTCACCAGTTCCTGCTAATCTGGACTCATTACTCCGACAAACGGAGGGCCTCTGTTGAAGGGAGCTGATCGATTATCATGTTGACAAGAAGCTCAACAACAGGAGTCCTGCTGCAGGAACCTGAAGGTGCAAACTGGAACCAAACACAGCTCGTTACAGAGGAGCTGGATTTAGTCTCTGAAAAAAGAGGTTTTAATGAACCAGAAACGTCAAAAGAGCCTCAGAAAAGCATCAACAGGCCTTTAGGCTCCTTTAAAAAATAGGTTCTTTAAGGAACCATATTTAAAACACTTCTTTGGTCCAGGAAAGAACCAGGAAGTTAAACAAACTATTGTGTGCAGGTTGAAAAACAAGCTCATGAACGAAGACGCTGGCTGTTTTTTAATGTTTCTTTTCACTTCATTCGGTTCGAGACAAGTCAGGAATTAAAATATCAGCTTCAGAGACACAGAAACCCAAAACCACGTAGAACCCTGAACCTTAAAATAACTAATGTCATCTTCTTACTTGTCACTGACCCAAGTACCTTCAATAAAGATGAAGAACCTTCTAAAGAACCACATGAGATACGTGGAGAAGGATCCCTAAATAAGAAGATTCTTGGAGTGCTCATGAAGAACCATGTTTAGCTCCACAAAGAACCCTCAAACGCTCCAAAAGTGCCCCAAAGAAGCAATAAAACATGGTTCCTTTAGACACCATGAATGATTTTAACAAAAATACAAACAATAGGTTCTTCCAGGAACCTTTTTCAAAACCGTTCTTTGGTCCAGGGAACAACCAGGGTAAAAATGGTTCCTTGAGTATTTTAACAAACTGAAAAACAAACCCATGAACAAAGACGTTGGCTGTTTTTAACGTTTCTTTTCACTTCATTTGGTTCGAGTCGAGTCAGGAATTAAAATATCAGCTTCAGAGACAGAAACCCAAAACCACGTACTGCTGGAGAACGTAGAACCCTGAAACACCTCATGGATCCAAACTAAGAATGAAACCAGTCAGTTCTAATGTCATCCTGTTACCTGCCACCAACCCAAACACCTCCAATGAAGATGAAGAACCTTCTAAAGAACCACATGAGATACGTGGAGAAGGATCGATAAATAAAAAGGTTCTTGGACTGCTCATGAAGGACCAGAGAACCTTAAGAAGAACCATGTTTAGCTCCACCAACAACCTTCAAACGCTCCAAAAGTTCCTCAAAGAAGCAATAAAACATGGTTCCTTTAGACACCATGAATGGTTTTTGGAAAGGTTCTTTAAGGAACCATTTTCAGAACCGTTCTTTGGTCCAGGAACCAACCAGAGGGAATCTGCAGCATTTCTGGGTTCCTTCCATTAGAACATGTTTCATATTTTGGATTCTTGACCAGACAGAAGGACCTGGAGGCTGCAGGTGATTAATCGGTTACTTGAGAAGAAGAATCCATCATGAAAACAACCAGTTTGTTCTAATTTCATGCAGGAATAAAGAACTTTTACTGCTTTAAAGAACCACAGAAGGCAGCTGAAGAAGCATCCCTTAGATGAACTGGTCCAGGAGCTGCTGATGGCTCTTCCTCTGGGTTTCAGTCGTAGCATCTGGACTTGATGACAAGAAGATTGAAACCACGAGGACAACCATGACCGAGGACCTCCACAGACGTGCTGCTGATGGCTCCATGAATGCCTGTTTCAGAACCGTTGTTTCTGTGACCCAGTGGAAGGCCTCAGACGTCCTGGTTCGGTGGATCTGTTCGTGATCCTGGTCTGCTGAGTCCAGACAGCAGGACTATTTACTGGGAGGGCTGTGGCTGCTCTTAATCCTGAGCCGTCACACTCCGTTTGTTTCCTCCGCTGTTCAGATCCTGGACCGGCTCCACGGGAAAAGTGTGAATTCAGCGAGACTGAAGACAAGCCGGTGGGCGAAACCAGGGAGACAGACTGAGGAGGAAGGAGCAGAGAGAGGGAGGCTGGGGGGGGCCTCCATCTGGGAGATCCATCCTAAAACCTGTTTACAGGGAGGAGGAGGCAAAAACTCCACATCTCACCAGTTTATTCGTCTTATTTTTAGTCAAATTGTCTCAACCCACTGGATTTAAGATAAATTCACTTTCCAGGTAACATTTCAGCAGATGGAGGGACGTGTTTTAAGACAACGCATCTTAAATATCTTGTTAAGTCAAACAATCTGGAAATGATCTTGTTTTAGTTGTATTTTACCAGAAACAAGGTTCATTTCATTTCATACATGTTTCAAGCTGAGCTGTTGTTTGTATCAGATAAATAATCTGGATTTAAGAAATAAAGTAAATGCATTTTATTGGAAAATCACCAATTCATATCAGAAAACAGCTGCATGTGTAAAATGTGTTAAAAAAACAAAGCAAATGTCTGCTTTTGAGTTAAAACACCTCCTTTTGGGCGTAGCTGGCTTCACCTAAAACACAACACCTTCAAATGCTGTCAAACACCACTAAATATTAGGATTTCTAGCCAACTGTGAGAAGACATTATATCTCAGAATGCTTCAGTTAATCTGTGTGATCTGATTTCAAGGACAAGATGGTCTTAAATCTAGAGAAGAGCCACAATAATACAACTAAAATAAGTTGAACACATCTCAGATTAAGAAGCTGACATTAAACTTATTAAAGCTGAAATCTATTTAATTCTTTAGCATGTCTGGTTTATTCTAAGACACCTCAGCTTGACAATGCTGCTAAAATATAGCTTCAAATAAGTTTTCCCTGCTGATTTTAAGACCTCAATATTCTAAATATCATGTCTTATTTCAAGGAATCTGACCAAGCAAATGTTCACTTGTTCTATTGGAGGATTTTACACTTATTTCAGGTAAAAGTGTCTTGAAATAAGTTTGTTTTCTTGTTTTGTGAGGGGCATTTAGTCCAGTGCAGCGATCCCACCATCAGGTTATTAGTCTGATCTGCTGAAGCAGGAGTGTTACAAGGAGGACATCTCTCCTCGTCTGGCTGTCGGAGCAAAGAGGAAGAATTCAGCTGCTTCCTTCTGATTCTGTGACATGAAACATAAAACCTGCATGAAGACGACGAGGAGACTTATTTATCTGCACGCTGCCGTCCCTCCTCCGTCGGCCGTTTAGCCGATTAGAGCCCAGTTTTCTCCGTTACCTCCTCCAGGCCTGATTCTGGTGTTTCGGTGAACCTCCAGCAGAACCAGACGGTGGCAGACAGAAGCAGCAGCCGCCGCCACGGTTCTGGAATACTAATGGAAAATCTAAGGGCTCTGGGTTTTGTGTGGGAGGCTGCCATGTGTCGGCGCTCAGCGTCGGCGTCGCCCAGTGTGTGTTTGTGTCTGTGATTCCTTTGCCAGCTTGCTTTTTAAAGCACTTAAACCTGAGAGCAAATCATGGGAAAAACACTCCAGCAGAGCGGCCGAGCTGTAATATTATATAGTTTACTTTAGTTTTCTTGGTTTTGCATTTTATTCTCTCTGCATTTCAGTGAATTAAAATGTTAATACAGACCAACGCTGCAATAAAAAGCACATTGATGTAATTTGTGCTGCAACAACTGCAGCAGAAAATCCTAAAAATTTTAGCCTCTGAGCTTCAACTCTGTGGAGGCTTTTATCTGCACTGTAGAAATGATACCTCGGCATTTGTTGTTCATTTCCCTGGATGGAAACTCCGTCGTAGAACATGCTCATTAAGGTTCCTCACTTACCTGGCTGGGCTGCATGAAGGTGGAACATTACTGGGAACTAAACAGGCAGGAGGTGGAAGGACAAAGGAACAGCATTCAGAGCAACATCTAGCTGGGCGCACAACAAAATCCTAGTCGGCTAGTTAGTAAAGTCGACTTTGGCGTCAAAAGTTGAGAGAACTCGAAACTCTCTTGCCTCATGACGCCTTGATGCTTGAAATTTTGACAGCTTTGTTTTTTCACAGTGAGCGTTTCATGCGATCGGTGTCAATTTGAGACAAGAAAAAAACTCCAAGAGGCTCACAAACCTGTGAATCTGTCTCTGTAAAGATTATAAATTATATTATTAAAGGTGGAAGCAGCGTCGGACGGGCCATCGCTCCCCCCCCACAACGCCGCTGTGGAGACGATGGGAATGTCTAAAGCATGCAATAGTATTTGTCTCATCCTGCTCTGCACATGTATCAAATTTCATGTCTGTAGGACAAAGCGGTGATTTTATATGAATTTTTGACATTTCTAGGGGGCGCTGTGGAGCTGTTTGAAATTTGGAGTGTGCAAATCTGTTGGTCTTGGGATACTCTAGGTGTGTACCAAATTTCATGTTTGTAAGATAAAGCAGTGATTTTATATGAGTGTTTGAATATTTGTAGGGGGCGCTGTGGAGCCGTTTGACCACGCCCATTTCTGAATTGTATATTAAATATTAGGTCTTGAGATTAATGAGGATTTGTGTGGATTTGGTGATTTTACATGGATCTCTTCACCTCCAAAACCCATTTTGTTCCATATGGCGATTTTGTTCAAAATGGCCGCCATGCCACGCCCACACCGTGTGACGCAGCCACGAGATTTTAATAACTTTTAATCCTGGACGGGTGTAGATGCCACACAGCGAATTTGGTGAAGATCGGATAAAAATCCTGGGAGGATTTCGTTAAATTCCAATGCCGGCGCACCATGTGTTCTCCAGGGGGCGCCGTTGAGCTTTTTTGAAATTTTAAAACCAGGAATGTTTTTGTCTCGGGCTACTGTACCTGTGTACCGAATTTCATGAGTTTATGTGGAACTAGGCGTATTAACTCCACTAAAGCCCAATTTTCAAGGTGGCGCTATTGAGTCATTTTGCCATTCATATGTGTAATTCCCCCAAAATATCAAATTTTTCACCAGTCCTGATGTGTGTGCCAAATTTGGGGAGTTTTTGAGCATGTTTAGGGGGTCAAATTGGGGTTCAAAGTGGCGTAAGAAAAAGAAACCGCCAAAGTACCATTAAGGGAACAATAGGGTCCTTGCACTGTAGTGCTCGGACCCTAAGGGAACAATGGGGTCCTTGCACTGTAGTGCTCGGACCCTAAGGGAACAATGGGGTCCTTGCACTGTAGTGCTCGGGCCCTAAGGGAACAATGGGGTCCTTGCACTGTAGTGCTCGGACCCTAAGGGAACAATAAGGTCCTTGCACTGTAGTGCTCGGACCCTAAAAATGAGGATACGGGGGTTTCGTTTCTTAAAATGTCCGCACAAATGAGCTTCTGTGTTTTTGATTTGAGCCCAGATTAACTGGAGACTCACCGTGAAGCTTTAATTCACCACAACAGAATCTGCAGAATGTGACTTTCTAGACTTGCTAAAAAGTTTTATTCCAAACACAAACACAGATTTTACTGATATTAATCTTCTTTTCATCGACGGTTCGTCTTCATCAGATTAGAGTTGTGGGGTTTTGTGCTTTAAATCGGATCAGATTTCAAGATGCTGTGTTGAAATACACGACTAGTTGATACCTAAAGTGTTGTTTAGAGTCTCTGCAGTGGATCCTGGTTGTAGAAGTCCAACCAGGATCCAGGAGGTTCTGGTTCTGAGGTTCTGTCTGGTCGCAGCACATTTGGTTCGCAGCCTCTCAGTGCAGCAGACAATATCAAGATACCCGTCAGAGGAAACCAGCGAACGTCTGAGGAACAAAACAGGCCCAGAAGCCACGGCAGCATCATGTGACGGTTGTGGCCTTTTAGAGCCGCAACGTTTGACCTTTAATCACGGAGCCCATCAGGTCCATCACTTTCATTCTGTAAAGCTCCAGAACCCGGTGCCAAACAGCGTCACCGCTACTCGGTCTGACAGACGCTCACAGCTGGAGCCTCCATGGTTCACAGCTCGGAGGGGAACTCAAAGAGAACCCGGCTGGTTTCCACCGACGGAGACCGAAGAGGAGAAAACCAGCTGATGACTCCAGGCTCTCCTTCACAGCAGCGTAAACCTCAGAACCTCAACAGGTCCAGGCTCATTTTAACTCACTGTGGTTCATTTTTCACTGCAGCTCCGTGGAGCCAGAACACCATGAAGGAGGAGAGACAATCAGAAAGGTCTTCCATCAGCAGGAATCAGTTAGAACGATGGAGACCAGAAGAAACAGATCCACATGTAGACATTCACCTTTCGATGTTTACAGCCACTACAGGAGGTTAAAAAACACGTCTTAAAACCTGCTGGTGGGTTTGAAAGACGTAAAAATGACCAGAATGACCTCATTAATCAGCCACAAGCTGTGAGAACTGAAACAGCTATTCAACTATTATTTAATAATGTATTTATTATTCAGTAAATTTAGCTAGCTGCTAAATGCTAATGCTAACTGCTAATTCAATGCTGGATGTATCTCCAGCTACTAGACGTTCCTCCATGCTGGATGCATCTCCAGCTACTAGACGTTCCTCCATGCTGGATGCATCTCCAGCTGCTAGACGTTCCTCCATGCTGGATGCATCTCCAGCTGCTAGACGTTCCTCCATGCTGGATGCATCTCCAGCTGCTAGATGTTCCTCCATGCTGGATGCATCTCCAGCTGCTAGATGTTCCTCCATGCTGGATGCATCTCCAGCTGCTAGATGTTCCTCCATGCTGGATGTATCTCCAGCTACTAGATGTTCCTCTATGCTGGATGCCTCTCCAGCTACTAGATGTTCCTCCATGCTGGATGTATCTCCAGCTACTAGATGCTGGATGTATCTCCAGCTACTAGATGTTCCTCCATGCTGGATGTATCTCCAGCTACTGTCTCCTCTGTTGCTGCATTCATTCATTGATCCAGGAGGTTGGATTCTCCTTACACTGCCTGCAGCTCATTTGATTTTTGTTGGTCACAGCTGAGTCAGTCGTAGCTTCATAGTTGCACCGAGGAGCTCAGGTTTTTTATTTTCACAGAATCTCATCAGCATCAGCGGCTTATTGTATTTTATTTCTTCCAATGAGACACAGAATAAAGTGATTCTGATGAAATATCTTTAGTTTAAGCTCAGATTTGGTTCATTTTCCTGATGGATCTGAACGTCACTGATGAAGCAGTGAAGGAACATCAGAAAGATCAGATAACTCTACGTTAATCTCACAGCAGGGAAGTTTGCAAAGAGGATTGAGCAAAAATGTTGAGAACATGAGCGGAAAATAAAGAAGTGGAATGAAAGTTGATAATGTGATGATTCTTTCTGTTCTCCTGCTGCTGAATGACGTCACTACAGCAGCTTCCTTTAAACCAGTCAGAGGTTTGAACACTTTAGCTGGGAGTAGAGTTACACTGAGTTAGGAAGGATGAGGAGGCTCACTGTAAAAACTCCACATCTTATCAAGTTTATTCGTCTTATTTTTAGTCCAATTGTCTCAACCCACTTGATTTAAGATAAATTCACTTTCCAGGTAACATTTCAGCAGATGGAGGGACGTGTTTTAAGACAACGCATCTTAAATATCTTGTTAAGTCAAACAATCTTGAAATGATCTTGTTTTAGTTGTATTTTACCAGAAACAAGGTTCATTTCATTTCATCCATGTTTCAAGCTGAGCTGTTGTTTGTATCAGATAAATAATCTGGATTTAAGAAATAAAGTAAATGCATTTGATTGGAAAATCACCAATTCATATCAGAAAACAGCTGCATGTGTAAAATGTGTTAAAAAAAACAAAGCAAATGTCTGCTTTTGAGTTAAAACACCTCCTTTTGGGCGTAGCTGGCTTCACCTAAAACACAACACCTTCAAATGCTGTCAAACACCACTAAATATTAGGATTTCTAGCCAACTGTGAGAAGACATTATATCTCAGAATGCTTCAATTAATCTGTGTGATCTGATTTCAAGTACAAGATGGTCTTAAATCTAGAGAAGAGCCACGATAATACAACTAAAATAAGTTGAACACATCTCAGATTAAGAAGCTGACATTAAACTTATTAAAGCTAAAATCTATTTAATTCTTTATCATGTCTGGTTTATTCTAAGACACCTCAGCTTGACAATGCTGCTAAAATATAGCTTCAAATAAGTTTTCCCTGCTGATTTTAAGACCTCAATATTCTAAATATCATGTCTTATTTCAAGAAATCTGACCAAGCAAATGTTCACTTGTTCTATTGGCAGATTTTTACACTTATTTCAGGTAAAAGTGCCTTGAAGCAAGTTTATTTATCTTGTTTTGTGAGGGACATTTTTTACAGTGTGACTTCCTGCAGACCTTTAGAGCAGAACTCTGTTGGTTTCCTGTTGACTGTGTTCAGTTTAGCAGCTCCAGACTGATCCGTTCTTCTTCTTAAGGTTGACTAAAGAAGCTCTTACCTGTCAGAAGTTGGTCCTTGCGGCAGCCATCTTGTTCTGGAGTTCAAACAGGAGCCACGCCTCCAGAGCAGCTTTTTATTGGCTAGATGAGTGGGCGGGGTCTGAAATCTGATTGGATGATAGATGTGTCCTGATTTGAACTGGAAACGTGATCATGTTCCTGGTATATACGAGTTTACGGGGTGGTTTGTTCAGACAGCAGCTCTGCTATCGGCTGGATGCAGGTTTTGAAAGTTGGTTTAAAAACTCCCAATAAATACTTCCTGTTTCCACCACAGCCTGATGCTCGACCTCCACCTGCTCCCCAGAATCCATCAGGACAGAGTCTGTCTGGTTTAGTTAAAGTAGAGTTTTCCAGAGGTCTTGTTGCTGAAATGTCTCAGCAGAGCAGCTCTAAACCAAAAGCTCCTTCAGGATCTGTTCTTGGAGGGAATGTGGATGTAAACCGGAGCTGCACATGTTTCCTGTTATCCATGCTTCATCTCTGTCTTCTCCTCCTCCTCCTCAGTGATGCTGCTGGACACCACAGAGTCGACCTCGGAGCTGGGCTGGACCACCTATCCAGACACCGGGGTGAGTCCATGTGTTCTCCAGCTGCTCCCTGTGCTTCCAGCTGCAGGGTTCTGATCTGTCGGTTAGGCTTTGTGGTTTGACGCTAACGAGGCATTAAACACTTTGGTATGCAGCAGCAGCGAGCGCCTTCCTGGAGCTGCTGCTGGGTGGAGGAGTTTAACGGATGGAGGCCTGAGCTTTAACGAGACTCGACGTTTCTTTTGGGCGAGAGATTAACACCTAATCAAGAATCAGAAGAGATTTAAGCTCCAATAAGGCTTTTAGTGTAAGTTTAGAAACTAGAAAAGCCCTCAGAGAGCTCATACCTCCACCAAGGAGCTTCAGTCCACCCCCAACACAATCTACCAACTCACATATTTTGTATGGAACGTTACAGATACAGATGTAATTACAGACAGTTCAAATGTCCTACCGACAATGCGGCCTTCACCCCATCCGACCTAATGAACAGGCGCGTCTGTTGTCTTGTGTCTGTGTTATACTGTGAGCTTTGTAGCATAAACTATAAGGACTGGTGTGTATTATTTAATATGAGGATATGGATTGGAAATGCTGATGAACTGAAGGCCAAGAATGAACAGAAAAGTGGTGAAAGAAACCAAAAAACATCCAAACAAACCCCTTAATGAAATAAAACCCCCACAGTGCTGTCTCCACTTTTTTAAATTTAACTTATTCAAAATTATATGAAATCCCTGTGAAAGTATTTTAAATGATTAAACCCACCCAATGAATTTTTAACCCCTATGACATGAAAATATTCTACGTTTTATTGAACCCCGGTCCCCCACTTTACAGTCCCCAGTACAGTCCCTTATATGAATTAAAGCCCTTTAAACCTTATTTTAAACCCCTTAACTCTAAGTTTAACCCCAAAAATCAAATCCCCCCGTTTGTAAGCCCAGCTTATGCTAACTAAATGATTTTTAACCCTGGTAATGGAATAAAAATCCCTTAAAAAATGAATGCTCCGCTATGCTAATGTACGGCAGAAAACACCAACAAACCCCCAAAAACACCCTGAAAATGAAATGACAGCTCAAGGCAGAAGCCCTCCACCCTAAGGAAACGTAAGGAAACCAAAAAACAACTTTTTGGCGCCTTGAGATTCCTGAGCTCCACTCTGTACACTGTAAAAAGTGTATTTGTTGAAGTAAAGTTTGAATTATTCACACTTATCCTTCGGCTTTGGTGACGACTTCTGTGGATTCTCTCAACTTGAAGTTCCTGCTTCAAACTGCTCTTCTAGTTTTGCTGAAATAATTAGCTTTGCTGCTTTTAATTGACTTAATCACAGTTTTCTTTTAGCAGAATTACAGAGCAAAGAAAAGAAAGTTTACTGGCAAAAACATGTTTGGACATTTTAACAGCTAAGTTGGAAAAACTGGAAACCTCAAGTTGAGCTTTCTTAAAATTAATTTCCAGAAATGCTCGTTTAAGAGAAGCTGAATAATTAAAGTATTAATAGAACTTGTTGGCCTAATTTAGATTAACTTATTTGAATCACATGTTTTGTACTGAATCAGTTCATTTCAGCTCGTCTCACTGTGGATGTGATGATCATGGTTTTGGTTTAGTCGATCTCCTCCTCCTGGATAAGTTCGATTCTGTTGGTCCAAGTTCCTTCTCTGGTTTAATGCTTCTCTGCTTGATAGACATCAGTGTTTCCTTGTTCAGGGTTCTCAGGCTGAATATTTAACTGTAGGAAGGGCGTTCCACAAGGTTCCACCCTGGGACTCCTTCTATTCTCTGTTTCTAAGCTACAGTCACATCGTTGTGTTCGCCTTTACGCCGATGACGCTGTTATTTACACCTCCAACCCTGATATGTTCAGAATTCTGGATTTCAACCTGCTTCAAACCCGGTTTCACAACATTTAGCTTGAATTGAAGAAGTTAAAGTTCTGCCACGTGTTCTTGAAGGAGCGTTCTTCTATGAAACACTCTTACAGTGTTCCATCAGAGCCTTCTTCAGCCAGAGGGTTCCCCAAATGTTAACTGTTGAGGAACCATGTAGAACGTTCTTCTAAAGAAGGTCTCCATGGTGATAACAAGGAGGGACGTTCTCAGCGCAACATTTGGAGAACGTTTAGGATGTGATCAAAGCGTCAGATGGCAGAATGTTCTTTATAATGTGTTCCTGTGCTGTGATGCGCTAAAGTTCTGGATGCAACGTTCTCAGGACGTTTTGGAGATGTTGTTGAGGGAACACGTGATAGGATCTGTAAAACGTTCCTGCAATGTTCCATGACAACAAAGGGAGAACGTTCTCAAACCAGCGTAGAAAAAAATGTTTGCTAGACGTTCCCCAGGCCTCAGGAAGAACGTTCCTGTAATGTGACGTAAGAACAAAAGCGGAACATTCTCCTTGTGGGAACACATCATTAAAACGTTCCCACAATATTCGTTGCATGACAAAGGAAGAACGTTCTCAGTGTAACATTCAGTTTTGAAAACGTTAGAGAATAACAATCTGACAACGTTATCTTCAAACCTTTTTAGTTATCCTACGTTTAAGGAGAACATTCTGGGATCTAGAAGGAAAGTTCCTGCTGAAAAAATTGGCAGAACTTTTCCTGAAACGTTTCTGGAACAAAGCTAGAATGTTTTCGTCTCATAGGAATCCCTTAATTGGTGGCAGTTTCTCCGGTTCAGTTCTTCTCGACTCTCCCTCCTGTTTGAAACGGTTCCTGCAGACCTTCAGGGTGGATCTGAAGTTCCTGCAGACCTTCTGATCCGCCCAGACGTGTGGAACTTCCCTTCTTCTTTGTCTCTGGAGCTTTAAAGACGTTGAACGCAGCTCATTTTAATACCGAGCTGCTTCTGACGGCAGTAATCCTCCCGTTCCTCCGATCCGTCGCCTCCGTTCTCCGCTTCAGGTCTTTTATTTTCTCGTCTCAGAGCAGCCGGTCTGGATTCTACGCCGCGTTTACTTTCAAGTTTTCCTTCATTAGTGCTTCAGATATGCGACTGCTTCTGATGCTGAGGTGTTTGAGGTGTTCTGGGTCTTTGTGGCTCATTTTCCTGAGGTCTGAGGAGCTGCAGAGTTTCTTATCTGTACAGTTTGTTCTATAACGTTGTGTTTTTCTTCAAAATGAGATGCTGCATCTCTCCTTTCAGTAAATTCAGTTCGTTCCCGTCGAACAAACAGAGGCGGTAGGATTAATGCGATGCATTTCTCACCACGTTTGCACTTTCACACATGAGAATCAGCCGTTATTAATTTCGCTCGCTGGCACATTTTCCCAGATTACTGCGATAATCGGCAGCAGGCTCCTCATTGGTCCAGAGAGCGACACGCTGATGGAATGAAACGCTTAAAGCTGGGCGGTCGGAGCTGCCGTCACCTGACACTGATGCTCAGGACTCACCTTCCCTTTAAGGCGACATTCAGGGCTTAGTGCTCCACTGTGTGTCTTCACCCATGATGGAATCGCAGAGATTGAACCACAGATCGGTCGTTGTGGAGCTGCTTTGTATTTAGGGTTGTCGCGTAGCCTTGAGCTGTGTAAATATGTGTGTGTGTGTGTGTGTGGTGTGTGGTGTGTGGGGGTTAGCGCTGGTTATGTGCGTGACTGTGCGAGGGTCAAACCCCGGGTCAGTTAGGTCCACTCATCTGTGACTGATTGCTGCTCACTTCTAATATGGCTCATAATTACACACATACATGGAGCCCATTGTTGAGGTAATCAGTCAAACTGCGTGTGAGAAACCGTGGATTCCTGCCTCAATTAGGCCGCATTCAGAAGCACGTTCAGACGTCTGATTTCTGCGCTCTGAGGCTGGAACGCCCTCGTTAATTCACAGGCCTTTGTTGTGCAAACAGACTCACGTTTCAGCGGCGCTTTGTCTCCGTCAGAGTCAGGACCAATGAATGCATGAGGCAGCGTCCGTTCCTAAACACCACATAGCAGCCAGAAACAGATTCATAGTGCCAGATACATCATATGGGAATGAAGTGTCCTGAAACTACTCGGATGTTCGACTACGTGTGTCTGATTTTTCAGTTTGCAGCTTTTCTGACCCACAATCCTCGGCACGGTTGCGTCACAATGTTCTGGTGTCTCGTATAAACGAGTTCAACCCGCCGACGGTTAAAGCTTCTGTCTTTATTCTGCAAAGTCTGCATGAAAGAGTTTGTGAGGGCAGCTGCAGAACGTACGAAATCATTAGAACAATTATCTCCCAAGTTCCTAAAAAGCAGAGGAAGGACTTTAATAATGCAGCATTTCTAAATAGAAGTCTTTTTATTTTTATTTTATTAACAGGATTATTTCACACTAACCGAAAACTACCAGGCTCAATATTAAAAACTGACCGTTTAATTAAGTCACAGAAGAATCACTGCTGTGTAAATGATGTGTTTTAAATTAGGGAAGGCTGAAGTGAGAATATTATAGAATTAAATCTGAAGGTTATTTTCTAAAATAACACTCAGTAGAACAGCTTACAGGGACTAAATACTTATTCTATTACTTATTTTCATTTTTTCTGTACATACTTATTTTATTACTTAAATGTTATTTATATTTGTATTTATTATTTATTTATATTTTATTTTATTCATTTTTTTCTGTACATATTTATTATATTATTTAAATTGATGTTATTTGGTTATGTACATACATACTTCATTATCTTTATTTTGATCTCTATTTTTTATTTTTTCTGTAAATACTTATTTTATTACTCAGCTATTGTTATTTATATTTTTATTAATTATTCGTTAGTTATTTATATTTATTTTTCTTTAAATACTTATATTATTAATTATTATTGTTATTTATATTTTATTTATTATTTATTAGTTATCAATATTTCTTTCTTTACAAACTTATTGTATTAATTATTGTTATTTATATTTTTATTTATTATTTATTTATATTTTGTTTTTTCTGTACATACTTATTATTCCTCGGTTATGAAGAACTTAAATAGGTCTAAAACAAAAATAAATGAAATAAATAAAAAATAAAATATTATTAAAATAAAATAATATAATTAATAAAATAAGGGATAATCATTTTGTTCTGAACTGTGCTTAAAGTCAAAATAAATAGTTTGTGATGTGGAGCCATTTATGCTCAATAAACCAGGTGTATAGTTTATACTGTTGAACTGACTGAACAGGGATAAATATATGAATATAAAAATATGAACTAAAATATAAACATAAATAGAAAATATGAACTAAAATATGAACATATGTAGAAAATATGGACTAAAATGTAAACATATGTAGAAGAATATAAACATGTGAACTGTACAATAAATACCGACTAACAACCCACAACCAGCTGACTGTAACCAACAAATGGAGGCTTTTATCTCAGCTTACACTGATCATCAGATCTTCATCACCATCATCATCACCATCATCATCATCATCACCATCACCTGGTTCAGCCTCAGACTTTAATCAGACCTGATGTTGGATTCATTCGACCTCATGTGTGAGGATTTCCTGAACCGTGATGGCAGCTGCTAATAGGAGTGTGTGTGTGTGTGTGTGTGTGTGTGTGTGTGTGTGTGTGTGTGTGTGTGTGTGTGTGTGTGTGTGAGCATGTCAAGCATTTGCATGAGTCTTTTCTTTCTTTCTTTCTTTACGGTTGTGGGATTGAAGTGCTCTGAGATGGAGATCTGGTTGTTTGACCTGCGGCATCGAGCTGAACCGAGCAGAAAGACAGAGAGTGTGTGTGTGTTACTGTGTGTGTGTGTGTTACTGTGTGTGTGTGTGTGTGTTACTGTGTGTGTGTGTGAGTTCTTTTTAACCCTTTGCTCCGTCTTTCTCTTTATATTCCATCTCCCATCCTGCTCTAGGCCCTGTGGAGGCTGAACACTCTCCTCCTTTACATTCTGTTGATGTTCTGACAACCAGAGCGGCTCCATACCGGAAAAAAACAAGAGATTTATTTTAGTTGTAGTTAGTTTTTCTGCAGTATGTTGGAAAAAATAGGAATTATCAGCAGATGACTTGAAAGAAATGAACATTGTGGGGTGGCTTTGAGTGCAAACAGTTTCATTTTTAATATTTGTTGGAGCAACAAAAGCAGACGTCATCCCTCGACTGCTTTTATTTTATTTTTTAGTTTTGTTCCATCTCTAAAGCCGTTTCCTTTCTCACATCTCATTCTTCGTTTTTGGGGAAGTTTGGAGGTTTTCTGTTACTTTAGCTTTGCCAGAAAGCAAAGCAGCGATTTAGCGCTAGCGGCAGAGTTAGCGCTAAATCGCTGCTTTGCTAGCGCTAAATCGCTAGCTCCTCTTCAGAAGTCAGATGGGTCACGGAGCCAAAACCAACAGGAAATAGAGAAATAAGTTTTCCACAGGTGTATTTTAATTTTAATTTCCATTTACAAACACATCTAATTAAATCAGATAATGGATAATGGATAATGAATTAGGGCCCGTTTTCTGTTTTTCATTTTGTATTATCGCTGAAAAAAACAGGAAACGGTTTATTTTTCGCTTTTATTTTGAAATCTCAAAATAAGGAAAGGAATGGCCGCGATGTGCACGGACCAGGAAGCTGTCTGGAGCGTTCCTCATGTGGTGGAGAGACGTCCAGAGTGGATCTGATTCTGGATCCATTCAGAGCCTTTCTGCTGCTGCTGACCTGATGATCAAACTAACAGCTGCTTCTGCTCCACATCAGACTTTCTGTGGATTCTTTTCTTCTTTGCAGAGTTTCAGCTCAACAAACTGTGTTAAATGCATCTAAGAGGAGCCTCAAACCAGAGTAAATGAAGCTCTGTCGGCGTCTCTTCTCTCTCTATAAGCAGTAAAACCAGTCCTGGTCTGTCGTGTCTGAGCTGATCTTTCTTACTCGCTCATTAAATATCGATGCTCAGGCGATACGTATCGTGCAGCTCTACTGAAGCAGCTCTTCTTTAATCTCTCTTTGCCCTTCACAGTTCAGAAACTCTCTGCCTCACATCCTCCTTTCATCCTGGCCTCCGTGTCACTTCAAACCAGCCGGCTTCCTCTTCTTCCTGCTGCCTGTTCTCCCCCGGTGTTCGCTCTGTGCTCCATACATTCATATGTTCTGGGGGTTTCTGTTCCTGCTCTCCTTCCTGGACGTCCTCGGCTCAGTCCCGGCTCCTCCCTGCCCTCCATCACTGCAGCGGCTCCCGAACATTTCACTTCAGATTAAATCAGGCTGATGAGTCGTCCCTGGTTTCTCCTTCGCGGCGATTCGTCTCCCCTCCTCCCCAATCTGGCCCGATTTCTCCGGCTGCCTTCATGAGGGACAGAAGACGAGACGAGGACGAGCAGCGGAGGGGGGAGGTGGAGGTCCGAGGTCAGGAAACAAATGGAGGCTGTGGTTTAACAAAAGGTACAGAAGCTGCACGCGATGCTGCCCAAGTCCTCCGGCTTCACGTCCAGCAGCCAGACGTGGTTCAGATCAACACGTCATCAGCCTCCTAATCACAGCAGTCTACAGTCAGTTTAACCCCCTCGGTTCTATAATTCACTTCAACACGACTCCATTGTCCTTTCAGGCTCTCAGTTGAGGTTTGAACCGGTCAGAACGAGGCTGTAGAATCTCAAACTGGAATTCTGCCTCCTGAGAATGTAATTATAGATGCACAGGATCAGAAACAGACTCAAAAAGATGCTGAACAACCACAAACTGGCACAAAGCAAGGAGTTAAAGCAGCTAAACACGTTCAGATGTCTGCTGAGGGATGTCACTAAAGGCTGGAACACACTACAGGATGTTTCAAACCTTCTCAGATTCAGAGACACACACTGGAAGATAACAAAAGACAGATCACACAACATCTCTCTCCTCTGATCTCATAGTGTGGTGTTAGCTAACCACGCTAACCATCCTTCAGCAGACTATCAGGTTCTTCACGCTCAGTATTCCAAATCTCATGTAGTCAAACGTGACTTCAGTGGAAACAAACATGATGGAATAACGGCGCTATAGATGGACTAATCTAACTGATTACTCTTCCCATCATTATAACTTTGTTACCGTTACTGTTAAAAATGTGTCTCGTTACTAGAATTGAAGCTGTTTTTCCATCAGACCATCCAGATCTCTGAGCCGAGGGGCAGAGATTCTTTAGGACTGTCAAAACTGACACGTTAATGCAGATTAATCCATAATCATGATTAATGTGATTAAAATTTTTAGCGACGGTAACTCTACTGGTTTGTTTTTACTTCCTGTTCCGTCAGTCAGCTGACTCAGCTCGCGTTCTGATTGGCTTAAATCTGGTACAGGTGACATCACACACTGAGCGTGCTCGCCCCACACACTGCAGGGTTTATAGTTGCTAATATTAAACATGTTCATTATCTACGATCTGTCCTTCTGAGCGGATTGGACCGGACAAAGTGACTCTTAACACCACAGGAACATCAGACACCATGTGGTTTGCAAACATCAGACAGTCGGGCCTTTGTTGGATTTGATCGTAAGGAGATCGGGACTAAAACCAGCCTGATTATCTTGTAGTGTGTAGCGGTCCTTAAAGAGATGCATCTGGAATAGGAACCTAAAGCAGTGGTTCTCAACTGGTGGGTCGGGACCCAAAAGTGGGACGTGAAGCCATTTTTAGAGGGTCGTAGAAGCAAAAAGTAGTGGTATAAAGTCTTTTATTTTGAAGGATGTGTTTCTTATGACACAGTTTGCTTTCAGTAGCAGGATATTTAGTGGTGGTGACACCAGTAGTTGCCTACTATTAACCTCTAGATCTGTCTCTGCCAGATTATTGGAGAAATTTATGGTAAAACATCCCAAAAATGAACCAAGATGTGCTCAGAATCTGTCAAAATGGACCAAAATATTCCCAAAACTTGGCAAAAGCATTCAAATAAACCATAATTAACAAATAATAAGTTATTTTTTTTCCCAAGTTGTATCAAAATGTGTTGAGACTACATCCAAATAAACCTTAATCTGTTAACAGGAACAGCAAACTTCAGAAACATGGGTCGTGACTGTTATTAATAGAGACATAGTGGATCCTGAACCTGGACCAGATAAGAACCACTGACTTAAAGGACGTTGATGTCTATGATTTGAATTCTGGACTCAGCCTTTACTTGAACCTTCACATCCACGTGATCAGGTTTTTACTGCAGCTGCTTCATCCTGTCACACACATGGTTTTCTCAGTTTACTGTTTCCCCACGTGTCTCTCTGATACCTGTTATTTTAATTCAGCTGGTAAATGTTAGAACAGCTCGACATGATGTTCAGCTGCAGCACCAGACTCTGGGCCCTCGGTACAAACCATCTCCACGTATCTTATGACACAGTAACGTAGTGTAGTTTAGATGGAGTCCTGAGTAAACCACTGCTCGCCATCACTTGTCTCTCCTCCTTTCCTTCTTTTCTCTTTTGGAAACCTCTTTTCTCTTTCTCGGGGACAGACATGGCTTGTTTTCCAACCACCTCCAGACAGCGTCGACCTCCCGCTCCTTGGCCTGTCAGATCCACCGCTTCAAGTTAACCGGCTGTCAGGCGTGTGGATCGTACCATTCACACTGTGTTAGGGGGGTGTCAGGGCCTCCTATGGAATGAATAAAACTGTGCTAATCAACCAGTTTGTTTTCTCAGAGGGCCCAACATCAATATCTAAATGCATATACATTCATCTATGAAAACAGACTTCTGACGGCCCCCCTGCCTTGGACCCTGGGTACTTGGGACCCTTTACCCCCCCAATCCTACGCCCCTGTTCAGCTGTCTGATGAGGGATGTCAGGACAGCACCATAAGTGTCTGATAGGTGGAGTCTGCAGCTGTTTCTCTGATCAGAACTTCTTGGACTTTGACGTCTGTAACTGGTTTAACTGGTCAGAATGTTGCTGATGTCTGTCATTTTAAATGACGACAGTTGAACTGAGCTGTTAGAGGTCAAAGCTACAGAAGCCCTCAGCGGCCAGGGTCCAACTTCATTTCTTTTGCTCCGTTTCCAAATCATAATCAACTGTAGTTTCAGTTGATGCTGCAGTGATTCTGGTGACACTACAGTACAGTAGAGTGAAGTTATTGAATATTTGTGTCGTGTTTCTCTTCGCTGTTGCAGCTGTTTTGTAATTTGCAGACGGTCCCTGGACACTCGTCTCCCAGCCGGCTGCTCATAGACACCAGTGTTATTAGTGCAGCTTGAAAGACAGCTACTGTTGATAAAGCTGGGCTTGTAGCACATTGTCTACCTGACAACGATGGAAAGAGGCATCGATTATGATTTGACAACGTGTCACTAATGAGTTATTGATGCTGGAAGTCTGAATCTGTGAACATCTTTCCAACTTTAATGAACTCTCAGTCGGTAGTGTGCAGCGGTGGCAGAGCTCCTTCTGGTCTGGAGGGTTGGTTTCACTTTGGACCTCACCGGAAAGTTAAGTCGTTATAACGAGACAACAGAGCGAAAAAGTTAAGTAGGACCATGGCTGCTTAGGGCTTCATAGAAAGCAGCATGACGAGGGATGTAAAGACTGCACCATAAGTGTCTGATAGAGTCTGCAGCTTCCTCCCAGTTTACTGTTTTCCCACTCCCCTCCCTCCCTCCCTCCCTCCCTCCCTCCCCCGTCTCCATCTGCCTCCCCTCCGTCTGACGGCTGGATCTGTCCTCTCCGTCCGTCAGACCGACAGCCTGCTGCTGGTCGGATCGTTGTTCAGACGAGGCTGTGATGCTGCAGAGACCAACACATGCTGGATCAGCCTGATGGGCGTCTCGGCCTTTTGTCCTCCGCTGTTGTAGCAGCAGAATAATGATGAAGCTTAAATCTCCTGAGTTCCAACAGAACAAAAGTATAATCAGTGAAACCAAACCCAGCGTCTGCGTTTCCATACAGTCTGTTCAGGCCCGGTGGCTCTGGTCCGTCCTTCAGATCCATGAGGAGGCAGAGTTCTACCGATAGAACATGAGAACAATGAACCAAACACGCCAGCACACGGACAGATGTATGTTAATGTATGTTATGAGTTCTCCTGATAGAACCTCTGGGAGTCTGTGGTTCAGATAAAATCCTGCAGCTCTACAGAAACAGAGCTACAGGTGTTTAACCATTTACTGTTTGTTCAGACCATTTAAACTGTGTTTTATCACCTGTCGGCCATTTTATGAGTTTTTAGGACAGTTTGTCTCTTTGGTTTCACTTTGAGGCTCTTTTTTTTCCACTTTTTTGTTGATTTGTGTCTCATTTTTGTGGTTTTCTGTCACATTGTTTCTTGTTTTTGTTATTTTTAGTCTCATTTTTGTATTTTTGTGTCATTTTTTTTGTTTTTTTGTCCCTTTGTTTGTTGTTTGTGGTTTCGTGTCTTGTTTTGCGTCTCTTTTTGGTCATTTTACGAACTTTTGGGACAGTTTGTCTGTTTTTTTCTGGGTTTTTTTGTCCATTTTGTCGATTTGTGTTGCCTTTTTATGGTTTTCTGTCGCGTTGTTTCTTGTTTTTGCCATTTTGTGTCACATTTTTATCATTCTGACTGCTGTTTTTGTCATTTTTAGTCTCGTTTTTGTCTTTTTGTGTCATTTTTTCTTGTTTTCTTCTCCTTTTGTTTGTTGTTCTGTGGTTTCATGTCTTGTTTGTGTCTCACTTTTCTTGTTTTGTATGTTTTGTGATGGTTTTATATGTCTTTGGGACAGTTTTGTCTCTTTGTTTTCACAATATGTCTCATTTTTGAGGTTTTCTGTCGCGTGTGTGTTGCTTTGTATTTTGTTTTTGTCTATTTGTGTCATTTTTTCTTGTTTTCTTCTCCTTTTGTATGCTGTGTTGTGGTTTCGTGTCTTGTTTTGTGTCTCTTTTCGGCCATTTTATGAGCAGTTTTATGAGGACAGTTTCTCTCTTTGGTTTCACTTTGAGTCTCTTTTTTCTGCTTTTTTGTCTGTTTTTGTTGTTTCGTGTCACAGTGGAGGGACTGCGGTCGTTGGCTGCCACCATGTAATGAGGCGACATGAGTGTTTTAGCAAATACAGGATATACCCAGAATATATCCTTTAAAAATGCAGCTCTGAGAATTTATACACCGAAAATATGATAAAGTAGATTTAAAAGCAGACTACAGCTGTGTCTGGTGTTGATCAGCTGATTTTAGCTCGCTGCCTGCTAAAACTAGACGGTTAGCATGTTGAACTTTATAAAGCCTCATCGTCACCATGCAGACGTCAGCAGGTAGAGCTTCTCTTCCTCTAACAGGCTTTTATTTGTTCGTCGTCGAACAAATAAAAGCCTGTCAATCAGACGGAGGCTGAGAACTCGCTTTCATCACCTGCCGGTCGGTCATCACGGTTCGTCTGCAGCTCTTCACGCGTGTCCTGGCCTCACCACGGAGGGCTGAGAGCTTTAATTAAACACTGCTTTAATAATCATTGATCAGCTAATTAGACGGGGGAAAGTGTGTCGTGGGGCAGTGGGACACCGAGGCGACCTACATCAGAGAACAGATGATCCAATATCCCTTTCAGAGGAAGCTGTACTGGGTGTTGTTAAAGCCGGAGGCAGCAGCTCGGCTCAGTGTGGATCCTGCTGGATGTAAACCAGCTTCAGGGATCCTCAGCAGCAGGTCTGACGGTAGATTCAGGCTCAGCTCTGTTCCTCTGCTCGGCTCAGGTCACATGAGGCTCACGATGTTGTTTCTTTTTCTGTTCCAGTGGGATGAAGTCAGCGTCCTGGACGACCGGGGGAAACTCATCCGGACCTTCGAGGTCTGCAACGTGAACCAGAACCCCCGTCTGCAGGACAACTGGCTGGCCACGCCCTTCCTGTACCGCCACTCGGCCCCCCGGGTCTTCGTCACGCTCAGGTTCTCGGTCCGGGACTGTTCCAGCCTCCGGTCGCCTTCGCCGACCTGCAGAGAGACGCTGACGCTGTACTACAAGCAGGCCGACTCTCAGAGGGAGCTGGAGAGGACCTGGGCAGCCGAGGTGAGGCTGAACCTCATGATGTAGGTTATGTTCTGCTTTAACAGGCCGTCGCCCTGCAGCTGATGGAGGAGGAGGTTCACTACCATCCAAAACCCCCCGAGCAGCAGTCGACTCCCGACCAGCTGGACCTTCTCTGCACATTCTGTCTCTAAAGTCTGATTAAAGAAAGTAAAAACAGTCTTTAAAGGAAGGAAGGTTCCTCCTCTGGCAGACGGTCTGGACGTTTCCCTGCAGCCACGTTCACAAAGCCAGCAGGTCGTTTCAACACGTTAATCATCCAGAACCCACAAAGACTCCACCAACGTCTGGTTTTAAAAAACAACCGTTTTTATTTCCTTTCTTGGGTAGAAAAACTTTTACAGCAACACAGAAATCAGTAGCCTTAAAGTCAGTGGTGCACTGTAAAAAATATCCTGTAATTTAATAAAAAAAATATCAGTAAAATTAGAAAAACAGACGTCTGCTGTGAAAAAACACGACAGACCTGTGAAAAACCATAAAATTAAAAACAGCTGATCTTCATTTAACATTAAAGCAGAAGACAGTCGAGCTGCTTCAGAGCAAAGCAACACATTTACTGGAATTTCATGAATATTTCCTCATTTAATAAACAAAGCTGTTAAATTCAAGTTTAATCCTATAAATATATTTTAAAAATTCAGCGCATTAACGACGAGTAAGAGAAGAACAAGGGTTGGCTCTGTAATTTAACATTAATTCATTCCCTAAATAAGATTTATATTGTGTAATTATGAAGGTTTTACCACAGAAATGCTGAATAAATGTGAATAATATGTGGTGAAGTACAGTTTAGACAGATGCAGGTTAAATATGGAGCACATCAGGAGATCAGGTTTGTAGTTTGGCTTTTTAGAATTAAATAAAAGAAGCTTACATTTGTAGAAAAACACCTTTTATTGATTTAATGAACATATTAAAATATATTTAAAAATATTTAGAAAAGTATTTTAATCAAGGGAAACTGTCCATATTTTAAGATCATTATTATCTATTTATTTATTGATTATTTACATGTTTTTTTCTAGTATTTTACACCTCGGCTGGTGAATAACACAGAATATTGTACCATTAAAGTAAACCTGAG
>CM045451.1:971237-978737 GCA_024666655.1 Dascyllus trimaculatus
CCCAACGTGAACGGATCGGCCTGCCTGGGTGAGTCCTGGAAACCACAGTGTTAGTTTGAAAGAAAGCTGTTTCTCAGGTCAGAGCAGACTGTGATGTTTTAGGAAGGACCCCCATGTCAGGAGGGAGGAGGGAGGAGGGACGAGGGAGGAGGGAGGAGGGAGGAG
Organism: Dascyllus trimaculatus; assembly: GCA_024666655.1. Lineage (NCBI taxonomy): Eukaryota > Metazoa > Chordata > Actinopteri > Pomacentridae > Dascyllus > Dascyllus trimaculatus. The sequence continues at coordinate 971,403 of CM045451.1, forward strand.
TCAGTCTGCAGCAGGAGTTTAAACTGGATTCACCTCCCAGGAAGGAGCTTTATTTTGAAGCCCAGTGTTTAACGACTTGCTCAGTGCCGTGACGGTTTGGTTGCTGCCTGGTGACCTGCAGCAGTTAAAGTTTAAAATAGGTGAACTCTGACTGCTGCTGCTGCTGTGATGAACACCTGCTGGTCGTTACCAGACCTCCGTCCGTCCTCCGACTCCCCCAGCAGGAAGGTCCAGTTTCAGGCTTCCTACATTCGTGTACGTAGGTCGATGAGCAGACAGACAGTATGGCTCTGGTGATTCTACAATAGTGTTGATCTTCTAGACAGTTTCCCTCATTTCAAATAAGGATAAACACATAAAGAAACAGCAGCTGGTTAGACTGGTTAGACTGGTTAGACTGGTTAGACTGGTCGGCAGCACCACACCAGGTGATTCCAGCTCGGTGGTTGGATTTAACACGGGGCTTCTGGAGATATCAGGTCTGTGGTGCGTTTGGGTTCTGTTGATGTACAAATCAAAGCTCATCTCAAATCTGGCAGCGACTACGTCAATCACAAAACCTTTAATGCACCTGGATACTTCAGCGACTAACACCCCTGACCTTGGCGTGGGAGATCAGGGGTTCAGATCCCAGTCAGGTGTCCAGTGAGGACCCCTAGGCTAAGTCCTTAATGCTGCCCCCCACCTACCTCTGCACAGAGCGTCTGCTAGATGAAACTGTAATTAAAAGCTGTGGATGATGGAGAACCTCCTCGTATCACTTGTGTCCCTGCTACATGTGCAGTTGGTGCATTTGTGGTGCTAATGCTAATGCTAATGCTAATGCTAATGCTAATGCTCTCACAGTCAGACTGGACCCTGGTGGACTTTGGTGGATTTACATCAGTTGTATTTGCTGCAGATGCACAAAAGCCTGAACTGTCCTTAAGCTGACCCTACAGAATGAGCCTCTACAGCTGGGTTTCAACTTGTCTGATTAAGTTTAGGCCCCAGAACTACGTGGTTTGGGAAAACATCACGTCTTGGCTTCGACTCTGAGCCTCTCACATGTCTGGAGCTCGTCCAAAGGAAGGATGCGGCTCCGATGTTCCCTCAGAACAGTGACGGCTGGAACTGTTGTGGTTGAACGTTTGCATGCAGCAGAACAATCAGAGCTGCCACATGCGAGATCCACATCCTGAGCTAAACCTTCGGATTCAGCAGCAGGTTGCAGCCTGGAGCTTCTGCTCGCTGGTCCTCGTGGTTCTGCTCTTTTAATAATTGAACAAATGTAATGTTGTGTGTTACTGAGCGAGCCGCAGAGGCTCCCATGAGACAGCAGAGACATTCAGTCGGTGTTCTGGTTCGATCTCGGGCCTGTTCTCGGTGTTTTCCTGAGATATGAAGCGTCTGGATCGATACCGAGGAGCTGCTGTCACTGAGATACTGACGTGGAGACCAGGCGGAGGAGAAGGGAGGCAGGTCGGGTCTGGAGGAGCTGATCAGATCCACGGAGAGGGTTTGGGCTGAATTATGAGGTTTTAACAGCATCTAGAGCTCCGTCTTTTACTGAATTATCACAGTTAAAACAGGCAAACTTTCACAGAACCGAGTGACAAACATTCCCACAACCAGAAGGAAACCACCCGGTATATAAAGGCCTCATCCTCTACCATCCCCAGGCAGGAGGGGGGGTCACTATAACAGGAGCTACAGCTAATAAATACACAACACATCATCATTTAAATCTCACTTTACACACATGCACTAGAGAGAATATGAACCCTCGCTCCTCAGTCAGACTAATTCTAAAACAAATAGGAAATAAACCAACCAGAGCAGCTCATCCCGGCTCCCCCCCTCACTTCAGTCCACTTGGTTTGCTCCACTGAGGCTGATTCAAACCACCAGGTTCACATTAACTCAGACTGACCTGCTGATTCCAGGACACAGAGTCAGAAACAAGGAGAAAACAGAACCACTAACGAGCATAAATCAAATTAAAGTGTCGGTCGGCTGGACAGGATCCTCCTCCAGCAGATCAACACAATAAAAACCAAACATTAAACAGACGATGAGCTTAATGAACGCCATTAATTAGCCACCTGTTGGATTCAGGAGACGTCTGCAGCTTCTCCACTGGGACATTTAATGTTTCCTGTGAAATATATTAAAGAATTATCAGCAGATGGGTTTACTGTCATTTACAATAAGTGTAATTATTTATTACAGTGTTCATGGTGGTTTTGAAGGGGAGTTGATCTGCAGGGAAAATAAAAATATAAAGTGAAATAAGCTGGTAAAGACACGCTCTGACATCCAGGACAGCTTTTATCTTTGGATTCACTCAGAGTTCTGGTTGAAGTCGGTTATTCGTGTCGTGGGAACAGCTGCAGGATCAGCTGAGTTGTTTCCATACGATTGATTTATTTCTGCAGCCAGATCTTCCTTTTCACAGTTTCTCTCCTGTTTGTTCGTGGAGCTGCAGCTCATCAAACTCTATTAAAAACCCTCCAGTGATCCTTAAACCAGAGCAGGAGACGTTCTGTCAGACAGACGTTTTGTAGATCAGTCAGAACTTTTTGTACCAAGCAGTGAAACAAGTTGCAGCCTGATGTGTTTTAGTTGGTTTGCCTTGTTTCTCATTGCAGTATTGTTCAGATGCAGCTCTAGTTTCTGCACATGTTATGAGTCCGTGATGAGTTTTACAGAGAAGTCTTCTAGAATTTGTTGATCAGGAGGCGCTGCAACGATAGTTTACCGTTTAGTGGTGAAGCAGAGGAAGTGAAGGAGGACAGAGGAGCTGCAGGACTCAGCAAACGTCAGAGAAGTGGAGGAGAAAGGAGGAGGAGGAGGAGGGGGGGAGGAAGGCTGGGAGAGAAAGAGCTGGAGGAGGAAGGAGGAGGAGGAGGGAGGAAGGCTGGGAGAGAAAGAGCTGGAGGAGGAAGGAGGAGGAGGAGGGAGGGAGGAAGGCTGGGAGAGAAAGAGCTGGAGGAGGAAGGAGGAGGAGGAGGGAGGAAGGCTGGGAGAGAAAGAGCTGGAAGAGGAAGGAGGAGGAGGAGGAGGAGGAGGAGGAGGAGGGAGGAAGGCTGGGAGAGAAAGAGCTGGAGGAGGAAGGCTGTGACACATTTAGGTCACTGAGATATAATGACCACTCAGCTGTGAACAAATGACAGAAACCACAGGGGGAGAGAGGGGGAGGAAGAGGGAGGAAGAGGGAGGAAGAGGAGAGAGGAAGAGGAAGAGGAGAGAGGAAGAGGAGAGAGGAGGAGGCAGGAGGCAAGAGGAGAGAGAGGAAGACTGAAAGATGGAGGATGCAAGTTAATGAGTTAAGGAACTGAGTAAAAACCTCTGAGAGAGTTAGTTGGAGCATGTTTATTTGAACATGTTTATTTGAACATGTTTATTTGAACATGTTTATTTGAACATGTTTGTTGGAACACGTTTGTTGGAACACGTTTGTTGGAACATGTTTGTTGGAACATGTTTGTTGGAACATGTTTGTTGGAACATGTTTGTTGGAACACGTCCACCAGTTTACAGTGGAAAATATAAACACTGTAAAAAAAACACCCTGAGAAAATCTGGCAGCAGGATGTCGAAAAACATCTGTTGAAACTGTATAAATGCTGAAAATAACGTCGAATATGTGTAGAATAAGTTTACTGTTGTTTAAATCCAGTAAAATAACGTCGCTGTAAAAAAACAAATCAGTGTCGGTGAAAATCCAGGTTTTTGATGTGAACATTTTTTACAGTTTTGTCTTTTTTTACAGTTAAGATGTTTTTTCTGTGATTTTACTGTAATTTTAAAAAACAGGAAAATCCATAAAATAATAATTTAAACAGTATTGAACATTTTGAACAGATCAGATATAAATTAATACTTTTTCTGCTGGATTTTATCTGGAGTTATTTTCAGGTTTCTGATCACAGCGCTGTGTAGAACCCTGTCGTTATTCCTCTGATTATTATCACTTTACTGCCTTTTGAGTCGCTATTTTGACACCCAAGAAATACTTGAAAACAACTATAACTTGGCACAAACATCAGACCTGGAGAATCATTTAATATTATGGAGGAATTACACATGTGAGTGGCCAAATGGCTCCACAGCGCCCCCTAGAAAAATTAAAAAACTGGGCCCCCAAACTACGTTTCAGCTAAAGCTATGAAATTCAGTACACGTGTATCACATCAAGACGCACAAAAAAGCCTCAAGAACCCATACCCAGAATGCAACAGGAAGTCGGCCATTTTGAATTACATGTCAGATTTTTGGGGATTTTGGTGAAATTTTCCAAGTTTTCTAGAGCGAACTCATCCTAGGGGGAAACTCAAAGAGGCCTCAAATGTGTCCAGCATATACTAAAGGTATTGGTGAGCAATATTTATTAACATGTTCCACTAAAGTATGAGGGCGTGGCCGTGGCGACCTACAGCGTTTTGGCGTTTTGCGTTGAACGAAACAGGAAGTGATGTCTAACTAACCTGTATACGCTTCAATCGGCCTCAAACTTCACAGGTGACCATATAAGGATACTCAGTCACATGACCATATAAGGACACTCAGTCACATGACCATATAAGGACAGCTCAGTCACATGACCATATAAGGATAGCTCAGTCACATGACCATATAAGGATAGCTCAGTCACATGACCATATAAGGATAGCTCAGTCACATGACCATATAAGGACAGCTCAGTCACATGACCATATAAGGATAGCTCAGTCACATGACCATATAAGGACAGCTCAGTCACATGACCATATAAGGACAGCTCAGTCACATGACCATATAAGGACAGCTCAGTCACATGACCATATAAGGACAGCTCAGTCACATGACCATATAAGGATAGCTCAGTCACATGACCATATAAGGATAGCTCAGTCACATGACCATATAAGGACAGCTCAGTCACATGACCATATAAGGACAGCTCAGTCACATGACCATATAAGGATAGCTCAGTCACATGACCATATAAGGACAGCTCAGTCACATGACCATATAAGGATAGCTCAGTCACAGGCCTGTTCTGATGATCGCATCACGCCATGAAACAGGAAGTGATGTCTAACTGGCCTGTACATACTCCGATCAGACTAAAACTTTTAATTATTATTATTATTATTATTTGACTAATTTAAAGACAGTAAAAAACTGAGTCTAATGTTGCAGTCAGTTACATTTTCTTACAGTCAACATGCAAATTACTGTTTATTTCCTGTGATTTTACCAGTTATTATCTGTAATTTAACAAAACAGGTCAAATCTGTAGAATAACAGTAAATCATCAGTTAATAAAACTTCATTTCTCAGCTAACAGCAGCAGAATTTATCTCTAACTGAGCTGAGAAACGTGTCTTTGCATGGACTGATAATCCTCGAGGCTGGAGTCTGAGGGGTCCACAGAGACTTTATGTTCTGGTTCTGGTGTTTCCTGACTGGGAGTGCTGGGAGCAGCAGATGGTCAACTGAACAGAGAGTTTCTGCTCCACGTTGTTACCTCCAACCAGCTCCACGCTGTGTTCTGTGTGACTGAAGGACGTTTAATGACAGACTGAGGCAGTGAACGAGGGAACGAACCGAGGCTGTGATTAAAGTGAATGTTCAGGTTTTATGGAGCCGCTCAGTGAAAAAGCTCCTGAAGAGTCGACTGACGTTTATTTGCTCTCAGACGGAGAGAAGTATTTTAACCATCCTGCAGTCATTAAAGTCATCATGCTGCAGCCTCGTGCTCAGGACAGACACTGCTTCTTCTATAGTTATGTAGTGTTTTAACTGTTTAAGTCAGTTAAAAACTCAACAGTAAAACATGGATTCACATGGAGGCATCCTGCAGCAGAGATCCCCTCTAACATCCAACCAGCAGCTTCCCATGTTGAAGTGAGATGCTGGGATGTTCTGACCGTCAGACCCGGCTGGTGAACTCTGTGGAACATCCAGCTGCAGGAGCTCGACACTCACAGGACCAAACCCTCGACTCTTAAAGCAAAGACAGTAACAGAGATCAGCTGAGAAGCAGTCATGTGTGGCCTCATGAACCAGCTTCATCCTCTGTGTTTAAACTGATCAGCAGATTAATCCTCCAGTCGTCCTGGCATCTGTGAAACGACACGCTGCCATTTGGACCGATGGTGAGTCGAGGATCCAACTCAATCAAACATCAGACGGGCGTTAAAAGGCCGCTCCTTGATTATTTATTAAGCTGTTTATGGCAGTAGAAGAACATCCAGCTCCTGGGTGGCTTTCAGACGTCAGCCTGGATGCAGCGACGCAGCGACAGGCGGCGGCTGTCTGCTGCTGTTTCCACTTCACAACCATTTTCCTTCTGACATTTGCGTTGGGCGAGACGTGACAGAGCACAGACACAGTTCCACCTCCGGCTCTGTAGATGTTCACTCCTTCACTCCTTCACTCCTTCGGTTCCTTCTTTCTGCTGGATTCGGGACACAGATTAGAGCAGAACCCTCAGCTGGCTCTCAGCTGATCTGGACTCTGTTGAAATATTCAGTTTGTCAGATTGTCCTGGTTTGTCCTGACCTGTCCTGAGGCCAAAGAACCACCACATGGAGTTAAAGGAGGCTCAGTTCTGCTCCAGACGCTCAGATTTATCCCTCATATTCACCAGAAACTCTAGTCATGTTGACGGTCAGTAATTCTTCCAGCCTGTTAGTAAAGGTCAAGCTTTGTGTGAAACATCATTGATTAAAGTGATCGATGATGTTCAGTATTGATCGCTGACCGGACTCAGTGTTCAGAGATGAAACGTCAGACTGGACTCAAAGCACCACATCAGATCGATGAGTTATCAAACAGCTGTGTGATGGAAACTCTTTATTCTGGAGTCTGAATTTAAAATTTATCACCATGAAATAACACAAATGGCAGCTCAGTACAAATAAACACCTGCTGTGAAAGAACCGGACGTGTTCCTGGTTTTTACCCGTAGATCTATTTCTGTGGACGTGGGCTGTTATTTACAACAACACATTTCCTCTATTTTAGAGGTAAATCTATCAGCGAGGAGGAAACATGACGACTTTATTTAACAGTGAATTTATAATCCACAAAACTGGCTTGTGCTGTTATCTAATGGTGCATGTTAGTTAATGACAGATCTACAGGATAAAACTACAAATCGTTAGCCTCTAGCAGAATAGCCTGAGTCATATTCTGGCCAAACCGAGGTACCTGTCTAACTCTACTTTCCTAACGCTGCTGATTGACCGAACATTATTGCCTATCAGAAGGCTTGTTACATTCCAAAATCACTGTCTGCCAAAGCCAGGTTTTTTTGACGCTACATACAAAGATGGCTTCTCTGAAAACCTTAAAATATGACTT
>CM045451.1:983737-1113031 GCA_024666655.1 Dascyllus trimaculatus
TCCACCAGGAGGAGCCTCGGCAGTCGCTCAGACTACAGATAATATCAGACTTTATTAAGATATAATATTAAATCATAAGATAAAACTAGATGACAGTGCGATGCAATACTGAAATAAAATGAGTAAGCTAAGCAGACAGCTCATGCTAGCAAGCAGAGAGCATTGTGGGAGTTTAGCTTGCAACGGGCACCATGACAAAGACTTCTGTGGTGCTTAATGACGTCCAGCAGGTGTTTTACGGCTGATTTTAATCCCAGACTCTGAACCAGACAGCCTCTGGAGCAGGTTAGCTGTGTAGCATCTGTTACCATGGTGATCTGGCTAAAGGGAGTCACTGAAAACTGAAAACTGACCCACTAATCTGTCTTCGTAGGCCAGCCCTCAGATCTGTGTGTTTTAGTCGGTGCAAAAGTAAACTTAGAAGCAATAATCACCAAAAGAACTGAGAATAAAAAAGCTATTCATTGTTTGGTTAAGTGGGGTTTTCATTTCCACAGTCGTAACATCTTTTAATTTATCAAATGTGTAGAAATGACAGGACAGTGCAGGGAAGATGAGGAACACTGGCTCTTTTCTTTACTGTCCCTGTCCTCTGTGTCCATTCAGAGCCAGAAAACCCTGAGTTAAAGCTCCAACGGATCACAGCTTTGGTCTGGTTGTGTGTTAGCGCTGGTTTAGCTGCTGCGCTAACGTGGGCTGCTTCCTCTGTAAACACAGTAAATTACAGCTGTGGACGAAGCTTCTGGACGAGCTTCAGATGAACTCCTGAACCGGAGGAACCACAGACCGAGCGGAAGCCGACTCTGAACCCCAAAGCGTCTTTGTTCTGGACACGCCCGAGCAGAAACAACAGGAGGACAAACAGAGGATCACAAACACCCTGACAGAGAAGTGATGCTGGCTGCAGGTCCAGACAGATACAGCATCACTTCCTGTTTACTTCCTGTTTGTACACACAGCTCCTTTATCAGTGATCAGACTCCGCTGACTAACAGCCCTCAGCTCCTCTCCTCGGCTGTTCTTTCTGACCCGTCGTGGAAATGATGATGCTCAAACTTTCCATTATCTACATTTATAGCTCGGCGGTGAGGAGGCCTCAGACGGATCGTTCTGCCAGCTGCTCCTCGTCTGGCTTCATGTGTTTCAGCTGCAAATAGAAGCTCAGGAGGTTGAAGTAGCTTCAGCTCTACCTTCGTGATGAAGCGTTTGTGCTGCAGCTCCGTGGAAACAGAAGAAGGAGGAGAACTCAGGGACGTCTGATGTCTCGTCAGCTGTGTCCCAGTTCAGAGGCTGCGTCCTGCATCTGAAGGCCGAATGCGTCACAGCGCTGCGACGGAGGCTGTCGCATTTTATTAGGACGAGAAGATCCCTTCAGCCCAGCACGTCCCAAGATTCACTGCACTGATTCGATCAACAGCTGGAGGTTTAACTGCTCAAACCCTGACGGAGAAGATTGATCCTAGATTTAAATATAGGCGTTGTGTTACAGCTCACTCCAGTAGTACAAATGTTGAAAACCTTAAAACTTGGGCTGTTTGTAGGAACTGAGCCTTTATGTCAGTACAGCCAGACAAGTTAAAGACTACAGCCGACGTGTTGCGGCCTACAGGCCTCCATCAGGGCTCATATAAGATGGCCGCCCATGTGTACACTCCTATATAGGGAGAGGTCACATGACTGGGCGGAGCTTAAAGACAAACATGGCAGAATTCAAAATTTAAACAGACGAGAAAAACAGAGCAGCACATGGGATATAAGTAAACAGCAATATGGGACAATACAAGCAGTATAAACCTTCACATTAGATAAACCATCAGAAACGGTCCGTGTACGTCGCGGTTATTCGTTTTCTTATTGTGAGATTTCAAAATAAAAGCAAAAAATAATCCGTTTCCCGTTTTTTTTCAGTGATAATACAAAATGAAAAACAGAAAACGGGCCCTAATTCATTATCCATTATCCAATTTAATTAGATGTGTTTGCAAATGGAAATTAAAATTCACCCTCAAAAAAGTAGTGGTATAAAGTCTTTTATTTTGAAGGACGTGTTTCTTATGACACAGTTTGCTTTCAGTAGCAGGATATTTAGTGGTGACACCAGTAGTTGCCCACTATTAACCTCTAGATCTGTCTCTGCCAGCTTATTGGAGAAATTTATGCTAAAACGTCCCAAAAATGAACCAAAATGTGCTCAGAATCTGTCAAAATGGACCAAAATATGCCCCAAACTTGGTAAAAGCGTCCAAATAAACCAAAATTAGCAAAAAAATGAGCCAAAATTTTCCTAAATTGTATCAAAATGTGTTGAGACTCCACCTAAATACACCTTAATCTGTTAACAGGAACAGCAAACTTAAAAATCTGGGTCGCGACTGTTATTAATAGAGACATAGTGGATCCTGAAGCTGGACCAGTTGAGAACCACTGATCTACAACACTCAGAACACAGTAAAGTCCATCAGCCGTCCAGACACGTCCTCCACCTGCAGCCAGAGGTCACTTGTTCAACTGTGTCTGGCTGGTAGAAGGTGGAGTGTTAGTGGTTGTTAAAACGATCACACGCCTGCTGGTGGGTTCTAACATTCAGAGGACTGAGCTTCTTATTCTGGGTTTGTTTGTTTCTGAGCAGATGAAACTGATTCTCTGCTTCAGGTGTGGCTTTGTTTTGGTTCTTTGGTCTCTTTTCTCAGCTGGCTCTGCCCTGAACGTCACAGTGATGCTTTATTCCCGTCCTTGTGTCTCCCCTGGTCTCTGCAGCCTGTCCTGTGGGCTACTTCAAGTCGGTCCCGGGCTCGGTTCCCTGCTCCGTGTGTCCGTCCAACAGCAGGACCAGCCAGGAGGCCTCCAGAGTGTGTGAATGTCGCAGCGGGTTCTACCGAGCGGCCGGCGATGCCAACTCCTCCGCCTGCACAAGTGAGCTTTGTTTGGTTCTCTGTGAGGCGTTCAGGGCCTCTCTGGGTAGTCGTTCACTGTGAGGACCAGAATCCACCTCCCTCAGTTTGAATCTTTAAACTGAAGGAGCTGGAAAGCGGCTGTCCTCACCGCTGAGCTCCTTCCATCACTAGATAGACGTCTTTGCCTGCTTCCTCCACATCTTTCCATCAGATGCTTCCATGTCTTACGTTCTGTCTGTCCACCCTCCAGCTCCCCCGTCGGCCCCCGTCTCTCTGTCCTGGGAGTATGAGAGCGGGGACGGCGGCGTGTCGCTGAGGTGGCGCCCCCCGGTGGACATGGGCGGTCGCAGCGAGGTGTGGTACGGGGTGGTGTGTCGGATCTGCCCCTCGGCCGACTTCGCCAACCCGGCCTCCTGCTCCTGGTGCGGGGAAGGAGTCACCTTCAGCCCGACCCAGACCAACCTGAAGCAGACCAGAGTCACCCTGAACAACCTGCTGACCAGAGTCACCTACCTCATCCAGGTGAGTGGGAAACAACCACGCTGCAGGTGGGCTGTAATAGAGGTGGATGTAGGTTAAAGTCCTGGAGCCAGAAGGACGTTTAGACCCTGTAGACTTGACTGTTAATCACCTGAATGAGCTCAGGTGTCTGGAAGAGGTTGGACTGAGTAAACTCGAGTCTGAACGGCCTGCAGTCACTTTAACGTCTGAAGTGTCCATGAGAACCAACGTCTACTGAGATGAAGAGTCTGAAACAGGTTTCAGCTCAGGTTGTTGCTTCCAGCTGTTCAGGACTGTTTCCTCTGAGGTTATTAAACACCTGCAGCACCAGAGTAGAAGAGCTGCTAGTTTACACAACAGCAGGGACTTCATTCTGGACTATCTGTGTGTCTTTAAGGTCGATTTGTGTCTTTGGGTGTTAATTCTGTGGTAGGTTTTGTGGGTATTTGTGCTTGTTCTGTCCCTTTGAGGCATTTTGTGTGTCTGTGTGCTCACTGTGTGGTCATTATCTACTGATCATTCTGAATGATCCCTGACATGGAGACGGGGGGGGTCAGGTTTGTTTTAGTCGTTTTAGTGTCTCTTTGTGGTCGTCTTGTATCCGTCTGTAGTGATTGTGTGTTTTTTTTTTATGGTAGGTTTGTTTTTTGTGTCTCTTTGTGGTAGTTTTGTGTTTTTTTGTTGTTGTTTTGTGTTTTTTTGTTGTTGTTTTGTGTTTTTTTGTTGTTGTTTTGGGGTTTTTGTTGTTGTTTTGAGTTTTTTGTTGTTGTTTTGAGAGTTTTGTTGTTGTTTTGAGTTTTTTGTAGTTGTTTTGAGTTTTTTGTTGTTGTTTTGAGAGTTTTTGTTGTTGTTTTGAGTTTTTTGTTGTTGTTTTGTGTTTTTTGTGGTTGTTTTGAGTTTTTGTTGTTGTTTTGAGTTTTTTTGTTGTTGTTGTTTTGAGTTTTTTGTGGTTGTTTTGAGACTTTTTGTTGTTGTTTTGAGTTTTTTTGTTGTTGTTTTGGGGATTTTTTGGTCAATTTGTGTTTTTTGTTGTTGTTTTGACATTTTATGTGGTTCTTTTGAGTTTTTTGTGGTAGTTTTGTGTTTTTTGTGGTTGTTTTGTGGGGTTTTTTGTGGTTCTTCTGTGTTTTTTTGTTGTTGTTTTGACAATTTTTGTGGTTGTTTTGTGTTTTTTGTGGTAGTTTTGTGTTTTTGTGGCTGTTTTTTCTTCGTCGTGCATATTTTGCGTCTCTGTTGCCATTTTGCATCCCTTAGCGGTCCTTTTATTTTTCACTCATTGATTCTAAATGACCCCTGGCTTGGAGACAGGATGGATCAGGACCTGACAGCATCAGATCTCCATGACAGCATGTTTTATTTTCCTGTTGATAAGCAGCTGTTAGATTATTATGATGCTTGCACAGAATTTTCCCTGTCAGAATCAGAAACAAACTGTTTAGATTCAGCCTTTAGCTTATTTATTCTGCTTTAACACACAGATGGATCAGAACCTTCCACGTCTGAATAAGGAGTTTTATTTTCTAATGTCCACATCATCAAATCCACACTAGCATGTGTTATTTAGCTGGGTGTAGCTGCTCTCAGTCAGAGCCTGTTCTTTATTCATCGAGGCCACATATCTGTGCCTCTGTGTCTGCATCATGTCACATCTGTAGACAGGAGGAGGCCTTTGAACGTCACACCTGTGTGTTCCCTCTGACAGGTGCAGGCCATGAATGAGGTGTCGGCTCTGAGCCCTTTTCCAGCCCGATACACCAGCATCAACTTCACCACCAGCCAGTCAGGTGAGCAGGGCGGAGGACGAAGGGGTGGAGGAGGGTGGTGTTTGAGTGTCTGTCTGCATCTCTCTGCTCGGCGGACGGGAGGTTGCTGGAGGTTACGACGTCCTGTCAGCTCCCATTACGGTCAGAGTGGTGGAAGAAAGAAGGGCCAAATGAGAGGCGGAAGACAAAGAGGAGCAGAAAGAGGCTTTGTGTTCGGCGGCTGCAGCTTCGTTCGGGTTCCCAGGACCGACGGAGCTTTGAAGAGGCTGGATGATCTGAATCTTCCTCTCAGGGTTTATTGATTAAACCAATGGAAAGTTCCCAGTAACTGGATCCGGCTCGGCGCTCCATGAAAGCTCCACTTTGATCCTCCGCTGGCAAACACTGCCCCCTGGTGGTCACCGGTCCACTGAGGGTTACTTCATCTAAAACCATCTGAACTGCTGCTCCACCATCTCTGATCTGCTCTGAATTTTTAAAGCATAAATTACAGATATTTAATTATGCATGTGTGAAATTTTAGCCCGATATATGAAACACTTTCTGAGATCGTTTCAAAATAGATCTGCCCATCGACCCGCTTTCATCAGGTTTGTTCTCCCTTTAAACCTGAGTCTGTTCAACATCAACATCTGAGGAACTGTTGAAGATAAACTCTGAAATGTTCTCTGCTGGTTCTCATCATGTTGCTGATCCACAGTCTGGATTATTGGACCAGAACCTTTTTAAATGTCCAGGTTTTATGCAGTAAACATTTCAGATCAGATCAAAGATGGCCGAGCAGATTCTACCAGATCACCTGAGATTTAACTGGACCATCTCTGCTCTCCCACAGTTCCCAGTACCGTTCCCATGATGCACCAGCTGAGCCGGGCTCCAGACTCCATCACTCTGTCCTGGCCGCAGCCCGACCGGCCCAACGGAGACATCCTGGAGTACCAGCTCCGATACTACGACAAGGTACAGCACTCAGGGTGGTACTAGTACACAGTATGTATACTCAGGGTAGTACTAGTACACAGTATGTGTACTCAGGGAGGTACTAGTACACAGTATGTATACTCAGGGTGGTACTAGTACACAGTATGTATACTCAGGGTGGTACTAGTACACAGTATGTATACTCAGGGTGGTACTAGTACACAGTATGTATACTCAGGGTAGTACTAGTACACAGTATGTATACTCAGGGAGGTACTAGTACACAGTATGTATACTCAGGGTGGTACTAGTACACAGTATGTATACTCAGGGAGGTACTAGTACACAGTAGGTATACTCAGGGTGGTACTAGTACACAGTATGTATACTCAGGGTGGTACTAGTACACAGTATGTATACTCAGGGTGGTACTAGTACACAGTATGTATACTCAGGGTGGTACTAGTACACAGTAGGTATACTCAGGGTGGTACTAGTACACAGTATGTATACTCAGGGTGGTACTAGTACACAGTAGGTATACTCAGGGAGGTACTAGTACACAGTATGTATACTCAGGGAGGTACTAGTACACAGTATGTATACTCAGGGTGGTACTAGTACACAGTATGTATACTCAGGGTGGTACTAGTACACAGTATGTATACTCAGGGTGGTACTAGTACACAGTATGTATACTCAGGGTGGTACTAGTACACAGTATGTATACTCAGGGTGGTACTAGTACACAGTAGGTATACTCAGGGTGGTACTAGTACACAGTATGTATACTCAGGGTGGTACTAGTACACAGTAGGTATACTCAGGGTGGTACTAGTACACAGTAGGTATACTCAGGGAGGTACTAGTACACAGTAGGTATACTCAGGGAGGTACTAGTACACAGTATGTATACTCAGGGTGGTACTAGTACACAGTAGGTATACTCAGGGAGGTACTAGTACACAGTATGTATACTCAGGGAGGTACTAGTACACAGTATGTATACTCAGGGTGGTACTAGTACACAGTATGTATACTCAGGGTGGTACTAGTACACAGTATGTATACTCAGGGTGGTACTAGTACACAGTAGGTATACTCAGGGAGGTACTAGTACACAGTATGTATACTCAGGGAGGTACTAGTACACAGTATGTATACTCAGGGTGGTACTAGTACACAGTATGTATACTCAGGGTGGTACTAGTACACAGTATGTATACTCAGGGTGGTACTAGTACACAGTATGTATACTCAGGGAGGTACTAGTACACAGTATGTATACTCAGGGTGGTAATAGTACACAGTATGTATACTCAGGGAGGTACTAGTACACAGTATGTATACTCAGGGAGGTACTAGTACACAGTATGTATACTCAGGGTAGTACTAGTACACAGCATGTATACTCATGGTAGTACTAGTACACAGTATGTATACTCAGGGAGGTACTAGTACACAGCATGTATACTCAGGGTAGTACTAGTACACAGTATGTATACTCAGGGTAGTACTAGTACACAGCATGTATACTCAGGGTAGTACTAGTACACAGTATGTATACTCAGGGTAGTACTAGTACACAGCATGTATACTCAGGGTAGTACTAGTACACAGTATGTATACTCAGGGTAGTACTAGTACACAGCATGTATACTCAGGGTAGTACTAGTACACAGCATGTATACTCAGGGTAGTACTAGTACACAGTATGTATACTCAGGGTAGTACTAGTACACAGCATGTATACTCAGGGTAGTACTAGTACACAGTATGTATACTCAGGGTAGTACTAGTACACAGTATGTATACTCAGGGTAGTACTAGTACACAGCATGTATACTCAGGGTAGTACTAGTACACAGTATGTATACTCAGGGTAGTACTAGTACACAGTATGTATACTCAGGGAGGTACTAGTACACAGTATGTATACTCAGGGTGGTAATAGTACACAGTATGTATACTCAGGGAGGTACTAGTACACAGTATGTATACTCAGGGTGGTAATAGTACACAGTATGTATACTCAGGGAGGTACTAGTACACAGTATGTATACTCAGGGAGGTACTAGTACACAGTATGTATACTCAGGGTAGTACTAGTACACAGCATGTATACTCATGGTAGTACTAGTACACAGTATGTATACTCAGGGTAGTACTAGTACACAGTATGTATACTCAGGGTAGTACTAGTACACAGCATGTATACTCAGGGTAGTACTAGTACACAGCATGTATACTCAGGGTAGTACTAGTACACAGTATGTATACTCAGGGTAGTACTAGTACACAGCATGTATACTCAGGGTAGTACTAGTACACAGTATGTATACTCAGGGTAGTACTAGTACACAGTATGTATACTCAGGGTAGTACTAGTACACAGCATGTATACTCAGGGTAGTACTAGTACACAGTATGTATACTCAGGGTAGTACTAGTACACAGCATGTATACTCAGGGTAGTACTAGTACACAGCATGTATACTCAGGGTAGTACTAGTACACAGTATGTATACTCAGGGTAGTACTAGTACACAGTATGTATACTCAGGGTAGTACTAGTACACAGCATGTATACTCAGGGTGGTACTAGTACACAGTATGTATACTCAGGGTAGTACTAGTACACAGCATGTATACTCAGGGTAGTACTAGTACACAGTAGATACAGACAGATGTGTAGTACTCAGGGTGGTACTAGTACAGACAGATGTGTAGTACTAGTACACAGTAGATACAGACAGATGTGTAGTACTAGTACACAGTAGATACTTACAGATGTGTAGTACTAGTACACAGTAGATACTTACAGATGTGTAGTACTAGTACACAGTAGATACAGACAGATGTGTAGTACTAGTACACAGTAGATACAGACAGATGTGTAGTACTAGTACAGACAGATGTGTAGTACTAGTACAGACAGATGTGTAGTACTAGTACAGACAGATGTGTAGTACTAGTACACAGTAGATACTTACAGATGTGTAGTACTAGTACAGACAGATGTGTAGTACTAGTACAGACAGATGTGTAGTACTAGTACACAGTAGATACAGACAGATGTGTAGTACTAGTACACAGTAGATACAGACAGATGTGTAGTACTAGTACAGACAGATGTGTAGTACTAGTACACAGTAGATACTTACAGATGTGTAGTACTAGTACACAGTAGATACTTACAGATGTGTAGTACTAGTACACAGTAGATACAGTAGTACTAGTACTGGTCTCCATCGCCCGTCTTGTCGTCCTCCAGGGTTCAGACGTGGATTCTGCCCTCAGCGTTTACAGTGAGACCAACACAGCCACCGTCACGTCTCTGATCCCTGGATCCATCTACGCCTTCCAGATCCGAGCCCGGAACGAGCGCGGCTACGGCCCCTACAGCAGCACCATCTACTTCACCACGCTGCCCCTCGGTACGGCCGGCTTCTACTGACAACACTGAACATACAGCAGCAGAGAGGCACTAAGACACAACTAGACCAGTGGAATTTAACCTATTTAAGAGCCTCAGTAGCCTCTGAACCCCAGAACTGGTATTAAAGGATGTGTTGTCTTTAAAAAAAGCACCAACATGACTCAATTTATCAGCTAGAAACTGTATAAAAACAAAGAGCCACCAGGGTTTTCAACTCTCCTACAGCACTTGAACGCATCATGTGCATCAGTCAGAATAATGAACCAAACCTGGGCCTAAACCAGGATATTCATCTAAACCTGTTTAACCAGCTGAGCTCTGCTTCCCCCCACAGAGGAGCACTCCCAGCAGATCCAGAACCGCCTCCCCCTGCTGGTCGGCTCGGTGATGGGCGGGGCGGCCTTCCTCCTGGTGGTGGCGGCCATCGTGGTCGTGGTCGTGTTCCGCAGGTGAGGGTCTGAACGTGTCTGGATGGTGTTGAGTTGATGAACGTGTCGACTGACTGGTCTGTTCTCACCGGCAGTAAGAGGAGGGAGAGTCCGTACAGCGACCGGCTGCAGAGGTACATCAGCAACAGAGGTGAGCTCAGCTTCATTACATTAAAGGGTTTCATTAGATTTAGTGGAATCAACGGTTCGTTTTGAGCTCTGACCTTTAAAAAGGACACAGAGGCAGAAAAACCAATTAAACTCTCAAGGTTTGGTTTTCATTTGTAGAAATAATGAAGTCAGAATCATTAACTTTGTCCTAAAAGCAAACCTTTAATTATTAAACCGAGAAAGGAGACAATATAATGAAATATAATAAATATAATAATAAAATACTGAGTATAACAGAAGCTCAGTATGTCAAACTAATAGCTTCAAAGTCTGACATGCACTGTAAAAAATTAACAGTTAATTTACTGTTATGATTTTTTAATTCAAATTGTTTAATTGAGAAATATAATTATTTTATAGATATTTGATTATTTGAAAGAAAAAATTGTATATCAAGGACTGAAAAATGGTCAGTCAGGTTTTTTTTTATTTTTTTTTTAACAGTTTTTTGTTAAATTATGTGATCTGTGATTAAATATTACAAATATGATCCAGTAAAATCACAGAAAAAATGATTAATTTATTATTTTGAATGTAAAAATGAACAAATAATTAAAAACTATAAAAACTGTCCACATCAAATATTTGCTTTTTTACTAATGGCAGGTTTTTTTTGTGAAATTACACATTTTTACTGTATTTAAATCAGCAAAAAATCTACATTTTAAAGATATTTTCTGTTATTTGAAAGAAAAAAATATGGATATAAGGTTAAGATTATTATTAAATCTTTTTTTTTAGCTGTTATTTTACAGATTTTCCCCGTTTCATTTAATTATAGATAATATCTGGTGGAGTCACAGAGAAAAAGATTAATTTGTAAATAAATAAATAAATAAAAAAAACTGTGAATAATGTCCTCATCAGTTTTTATTGTATTTAAATCAGCAAAAAAAATATTATTTACATTATTTTACAGATATTTTCTGTTATTTTTAAAAAAAAATATGGATATGAAGGATTGAAAAATGGCAAATCTTTTTTTTAGCTGTTATTTTACAGATTTTCCCCGTATCGTTCAATTATAGATAATATCTGGTGGAGTCACAAAAAAAGAAGGAGTAGTTTACTTGTTGATGGATAATAAATAAATAAATAAATAAATAAATAAACTAATGAATAAACGGCCAAAACTGTAAATGTCCACCTCAAAAATCTGTTTTTTTTAATTACAGACACTCATTTATTCTTTTAGGAGTGTTTGAATTAAATGAGCTGAAAATCTTTTTATTTTGTGGATTTTTGTTGTTATTTGAAACAAAAACATGTAGATTAAAGACTGAAGACTGGTCAGTCATTTTGTTATAGAGCTGTTTATTTATTTTTTTACAGATTTTTTCTTTATGATTAAATTTGTTAATTTGCTGAATCTTTCTTTAAATATCATCATAATATATTTATTCTTAGTTTTATTATATATATCATAGTATTTTTCTGTCTACCCTCGCTGGCAGGTTTTCCTTCATGTCTTTATTAAAGTCTCTCTGAAGATCAGCTGAAGTCGATCTAATAAATCTGAGATCAAGTATTTAAATAAATGTGTGAAACTCCGAATCGTTCCTCTTCCCTTCCAGGAGGAGTCAAGTACTACGTGGACCCGTCCACCTACGAGGACCCCAGTGAGGCGGTCAAAGAGTTCGCCCGTGAGATCGACCCGACCCACCTGAAGATCGAGGAGGTGATCGGAGCAGGTAGGTCAGGTCAGGTGTGACTGCAGCGATGGTGAACCGTGGCCTCACAGTGACCGGCTGCTGCTCTCCTTCCTCCAGCCCAGTTCGGGGAGGTTTCTCGGGGCCGCTACCGTCCGATGGGCCGCAGGGAGGTCCTGGTGGCGGTGAAGACGCTCCGCTGGGGGGCGTCGGACCGGGAGAGGGGCATGTTCCTGAGCGAGGCCGGGGTTCTGGGGCAGTTCGACCACCCCAACGTCCTGAAGCTGGAGGGGGTCGTGACCAGAACCCCCCCAGAGAGGATCATCACCGAGTTCATGGAGAACGGACCTCTGGACGCCTTCCTCAGGGTGAGACCAGAACCTGAGACCAGAACCTGAGACCAGAACCACCCAGCACCTCCTGTCAGTCCTCAGATCCTTGAGTCCTCTGGAGACGAGTCGAGGCGTTTAATTAAAGCTGATTGAAGCGACGTCACTTAAATATGATGCAGCTGCTTCGTCCACTGAAAGTGGGAGGAAAGGAAGGAAGGATGGAAAGAAGGAAGCAAGGGGAATGAAGGAGGGAAGGAAGGAAGGAAGGAAAGAAAGAAAGAAAGAAGGAAGGAGAGAGGGAGGGGGAAGGAAGAGAGAAAGCAAGGGGAAGGAAGAAAGGAAAGTGGGAAGGACGGAAGGAAGGAAGAGAGGAGGGAAGGAAAGAAGGAAGGAAGGAAAGTGGGAGGGAAGGAAGGAAGGAAAGAAAGATAGAAGGAGGAAGGAGGGAAGGAAGGAAGAAAGGAAGACAGCAAGAGGAAGGAAGGAGGGAGGGAAGGGAAGGAAAGAAGGAAGGAATGAAGGTGGGAGTGAAGGAAGGAAGGATGGAAAGAAGGAAGGAAGGAAAGAAAGAAAGATAGAAGGAGGAGGGTCTTGCTGTCTTCCTTTCTTCCTTCCCTCCCTCCTCCTTCTATCTTTCTTTCTTTCCTTCCTTCCTTCTTTCCATCCTTCCTTCCTTTCCTTCCACTTTCATTCCTTCCTTCTTTCCATCCTTCCTTCCTTCCCTCCCTCCCACTTTCATTCCTTCCTTCTTTCCTTCCCTCCTCCCTTCCTTTCTTCCCACTTTCCTTCCTTCCTTCCTCTTGCTGTCTTCCTTTCTTCCTTCCTTCCTTTCCTCCCACTTTCCTTCCTTCCTTACTTCCTTCCTTTCCAAGAAAAACAAGGTCTCGTTCTGGTGCTTAGTTGGAAAGGAAGGAAGGAAGGAAAGAAGGAAGGAAGGAAAGAAAGAAAGATAGAAGGAGGAGGGAGGGAGGGAAGGAAGGAAGAGAGTAGTTCTGGTTCTTAGTTGGTTCTAATCTGGTTCTTAGGAGGAACCAGATTAGAACGAACTCAGCTCCAGAACTAGGACCTGGTTCTTCTTGGTGGAGGGGGGTAATAGTCGTCCTCTTGTCTTCGTCCCTCCCTGAGATGTGATCAGAGGAGTTGAAGCGTTTAATTAAACCTGATTGAAGCGACGTCACTTAAATATGATGCAGCTGCTTCGTCTGTCGGTTGATGTTTTCCAGCTGCTGCTTCATTTTCTGATCTCTGTCAGACGTCGTCGTAGTTTCAGTCGTAGCATCTGGACAGTCCAGATGTTACGACTGAAAGGATAACATGACCTGGACTCAGCAGCAAAGTGTCACAAAGATTCTGTTAGGAAACTGGAAAAACAGGGAAGTTTTTTGTTTGTAATAACCAACATTTAAACTAATAATTCTTTTTAACTGAGATTTTCTGCCATTTAAATCAAACTAAAACAAAGAAAATCTGTAAAAAATATATATTTTTAAAAAGCTGAAGAACTTCTTTAACACTTTTCAGTCCTTATTATACATAATATTTGTTAGAAATAAAATCAGATAGCTGTAAATTAATAATAGTTTTACCAGTTTAAACACAAAACAGTGAACTTATATCGTCAAACATAAATTTAAAAGTACAGCCCATGAATCTTTGTCACACACAAAATAAAACAATCATGTATTTTGGTTCTTTCATAGATTTATTAAAGGTCTTCTGGAAATATGACACAATCTGCTGGGTCATAAACATCCATACAGTAACGTTCAAACCAGGTTATGCTCTTGGTTTCCATCTACATCCTTCTGGTTTATCTTTTACTCCTCTAGACCTTAATTCCAGCCTGGTTTAACCACGTCTTCACCACTTCAGTGTGTTTGGAGTCATTTCCCCCAGACCATGATGCTGCCACTGCCGTGCTTCACAGTAGCTTTGGTGTTCTATGGTGGAATCACTGAAACACATGTTGGTTCTTCGTCTCCGTACAAACAGGTGATTCTAGGACCTGAAGCTGCTTTGAAACGGCTCCAAGGGACTTTCTGACTGGTTCTAGTCGATGATTTGCTTCTTCAGGTCTTTGCTGAGCTCCTCAGACTTTCCCACTGTAGTGTCTGAGCCCAATGAGTGGATCAGTGGTTCTAGTAAAACTGGATCAGAGGAGTCAGCAGCTGTAGTCGATCAGAATCACTCAGGAGGAGTTAAGAAGCTGTAAAACTAAGAACATCAGATTAACAGCTTTCTATGTCACCAGAACTGATGATTGAAGTAGCTGCATGTTTGTTTATGACCCAGCAGGTTTAGTCGTATCTCCAGAAGACCTTTAATAAATCTATTAAAGGTCTAAAATATACGATTGTTTTGTTGATTCCATGATAGATCCAGAGTTCTAGGAGTCATTGGAGACGACAGACTGAATGATAAACCTGGTCTTTGAAGACAGTTTATTATAGAAGCCCATTAGTCCAGCCTGGTTCCTATACTCCAGTTGAGTCTCTTCTCTTAAGGCCAGTTCACACTACAGGATAATCGGGCCGATTTTTGTCCTGATCTCCTTACGATCAAAACCAGCAAAGGCCTGATTGTCGGATGTTTGCAAACAACATGGTGTCTGATGTTCCTGTGGTGTTAAGAGTCACTTTGTCCGGTTAGATCCGCTCGGAAGGAGACATGGTAGATAATGAACATGTTTAATATTAGCGACTATAAACCCTGCATGCTCAGTGTGTGATGTCACCAGATTTAAGCCAATCAGAACGCGAGCTGAGTCAGCTGACTGACAGGAAGTAAAAACAAACAAGTAGAGTTACCGTCGTAAAATGTAATCAGATTAATCATGATGATGGATTAATCTGCATTAATGCGTCAGTTTTGACAGCCCTAAAGAATCTCAGAGATCTGGATGGTCTGATGGAAAAACAGCTTCAATTCTAGTAACGAGACACATTTTCAACAGTAACGGTAACAAAGTTATAATGATGGGAAGAGGAATCAATTAGATTAGTCCATCTATCTATAGCGCTGTTATTCCATCATGTTTGTTTCCACTGAAGTCACGTTTGACTACATGAGATTTGGAATATTGAGCGTGAAGAACCTGATAGTCTGCTGAAGAATGGTTAGCGTGGTTAGCTAACACCACACTATAAGATCAGAGGAGAGAGATCTTGTGCGATCTGTCTTTTGTTATCTTCCAGTGTGTGGTCTCTAAATCTGTGAAGGTTTGAAACATCCTGTAGTGTGTTCCAGCCTTATTCGATCTTATAAACTCTGAGGATCCACCTGGACGTCTTTGCTCAGCCTCCTCTCTCATCAAGATGCATTTCAGGAACTAAATTCAGGATGATGCACTGAGATGTTTCCAGGTCGCAGGCAGGAGGAGGGAGGAGACGTGGAGGCTGAGAATAGAGAGACCAGATGAGCCTCATGTCTTCTTGTTGTCCACACCAGAAGCTAACCTCTCCTTCCTGCTGCTTCTTCCCGTCAGGAGAACGAAGGCCAGTTCAGCGTCCTGCAGCTGGTGGGGATGCTGAGGGGGGTCGGCGCCGGGATGCGTTACCTCTCTGAGAGGAACTTCGTCCACAGAGACCTGGCAGCCAGAAACGTGCTGGTCAACTCCAACCTGGTCTGCAAGGTGTCCGACTTCGGCCTGTCCAGACTGATGAGGGGTCTGGACCACAACATCCCGACCTACACCGCCTCGCTGGTAGGTTCTGGACCTGGACTCTGCTGTCGGCTCGGTCCTGGTCTCTGGTTCACCGGCTGTCTCTGTTCCTTCAGGGCAGTAAGATTCCGGTGAGGTGGACGGCACCGGAGGCCTTCCAGCATCGCAAGTTCAGCTCAGCCAGCGACGTCTGGAGCTTCGGCATCCTGATGTGGGAGGTGATGTCCTACGGAGAGCGTCCATACTGGGACATGAGCAACCAGGAGGTGAGAGAACGTCGCCTGCACGGTTTCAGACTGGTGCTGCTGGATTTATACCAGTTTGTTCCACCAGTAGCAGGAAGGAGAGCGTTCTGTGAGGCTGATCTTAGCTTCAGATGTAAACAAACTCCAGTCCTTCAGTTGTCGTGTCTCTAGAGTCCAATAAAAAGTAAGAACACAGCATTAAAAATGAAGGTTCTGAGATCCTTCAGCAGCCGGTTCTTCAGTCTGTTGCTTGTTTGAGTCGTTCGGCTGCAGCAGAGACATGAAAAATGCACAAAAGAAAACCTGATGAATTATGGATCAGTGTTGGGGTTTCCTTCCCGGTCCTCCTCCTCCATCTTAACTCTGCAGAAGAGGAGAAAAGCAGCTCCAGCAACAACAGTTTAGTTCTAACAACGTTCTGAGAAAGTTCTGCAAAGTTCTGGGAATGTTTTCAGCTGGATTTTTAGAACATTCTTTAAATACATCCTAAAAATGGACCGTTATGCTCCAATGTTCTTACAACGTTTTCCAGATGTTGTTTTGTCGTCATGTGACACTGTGGGAACCTTTATTAGAAGAATTAAACGTTCCAACTCCAAAGGTTCCATCGTCTGAGGCCTCGATAACGTCTGGAGAACATTATTTTAACGTGTCTTTGAGAACGTTTTACCTTCGTTGTCACGGAACATAATCTGACAGCATCCCTCAAACGTCCTCAGGATGTTAAAACGTTCTGTTGTAGTTCACTGCTAACCTCACAGGAACGTTTTTGGAAACATTCAGAAAACGTTCCAGCAGAGTTCTGGTGGCGTTTTCAGCTGGAAGTTTTTTTTAGTTCCCAGAATGTTCTTCTTAAAGGCAGGATAACGTTCTCTGAAGATGTTCTGACAATCTTTGTGATGAAACTGTTGCACTGTTTTGTCCCAACGTTCTTAGAACCATATGTTGCATCGAGAACACTGCAGAACATTGTAGGAACGTTTTGTGAAATCATCCGAGGTCTTGATGACATGTAAAGAACATTTTTTGATTATTATGTTCTATGACAACAAAGGAGGAACGTTCTCTAAGAAACATTCATAAAATGTTTTCAAGACGTTCCCGAGGCCTCAGATGACGGAACGTTCTTTAGAAAATGTTCCTGTATTGTGTGATATTAGCAAATGTAGCTGCCTCTAATGTTCTGAGGATGTTCTGGAGACGTTGTTGAGGGAACGCCTGATAGAACGTTCCTCTGGAGAACATTCCCACAATGTTCCATGATAATAAAGGAAGAACGTTTGAAAACCAACGTTCAAAAAGTGTTTTCCAGATGTTACCGAGGCCTCAGACGACAGAACGTTGCTCTTAAATAAAACGTGAAGTGGAACATTCTACCTGCAATGTTCTAAGGATGTTCCGGGGATGTTGCTGAAGGAACGTATAATAATAATACATTTCTAAGACACTGAAACATGCAACACAAAAATGGACAAATATAGAAATAATAAAACAGAATATAAATATAGAGAATTCTTAAATGTAAGGATATTCTTCCATCAAACGTTCCCACAATGTTCCATGATAACAGAGACAGAACGTTCTCAGTGCATCAATCCAAACATTTTAGACAGAATGTTTTTAGAGTTTCTTTAGAGAACTTTATCCTGGTTTTATCCTGGGAACTGAGACCTCCTCCTGCAAACGTGACTAGAACTTTCTCAGAACGTTTTTACAACGTTTTCGTCTGCTGTGTGGAGGTGAACCGTCCTGTAGAGCTGCTTGAATAACCTCCTACTGTTACATAACAGACCCGTTTAGACGGTGATGAACCACAGCAGCTGTTCTCTCCAAGCCTTCATGACACAACACCGTCTGTCTGCAGGTGATGAAGGCTGTAGCGGATCAGTACCGCCTTCCTGCCCCCATCAACTGCCCCGCCGCCCTCCACTCCCTGATGCTGCAGTGCTGGCAGGCCGACCGGGGCGACCGGCCCGGCTTCGACTCGCTGCTGTCCTCCCTGGACCGGCTCATCAGACACCCGGCCTCCCTGAAGGCGGAACCGACCCGGTGAGGCTCCAGAACCTCCTGAGGCTGCAGGTGAACGGGCCGCTCCGGTTCTCATCATCTGATCTGTTTCCAGGAGCTGCTCTCAGCCGCTGCTCAGCCCCACCCCCACCGACCTGTCGGCCGTGGCGACGGTCAGCGATTGGCTGAAGGCTCTGAGGATGGAGCGGTACCAGGACGAGTTCGACCGAGCTCACCTGGACACACTGGACCGGGTCAGCAGGCTCGGCATGGAGTGAGTTAACAGGGATTTTAATGTGGTGCATTTTCTGTCAGGTTCCTCAGATAAACGTCCTGCAGAGATCAAAGACCTGCTGAAACATTTTACTGTGTCAGATCCAGATGCAGCAGGTCCTGGTTCATGTTTCACTACAGTCTAAGTCCTGCAGCTCTGGAACCAGAACCACCGATGAGAAGGAGAGAATCAGTCGTAGCTTCTGGTCCTGAGTTTCTCAAAGACGCTTCTTAGAGTCTCATGTTGGTCAGAAGTAAAGGCTGATTAAAACGCTGTGGTTTGGTTTCTCCTTCAGAGACGTCCAGAACCTGGGCGTGAACCTTCTGGGCCACCAGAGGAAGATCGTGATCGCGGCCCAGCAGCTCAGAGCTCACCTGAACCAGGGCCAGGTGGAGGTCTGAGGACCAGAGCGCCACCGTGGGGTTTCACCTCCTCCGCCGCTTTCTGCTACACTTTACTGTGACGGAGCACATTTCAAGCCAAAACCAGGAGAACCGGCGAACCGACACCACAACCAGGAGGCGTGAAGCTCAGCCGGGCTCCTCCCGGCCGAGCCAGAAGAGAGGTGCACTCTGGGAGCTGCAGTCCGGGTCCCAGTGAGGCTGCTGAGGACGTTTCCTTTGTGTTTTCACCACGTTTCACCTCCTCCTCCTCCTCACCTCCCATCCCTCCTCCTTTAAACTCCCCCATCCTCACCGAGTACGTCAGATGTTTAGGGAGACATCTCCTCACAAAGAATTGCGTGCAGACAATCAGAAAGCCTTTTTCTAATGTTTCTATTTGTAAAGTCCTGTCACTTCCTCCAAACCTAGAAGCCAAATGAGGACGGCGTGCTGCAGAGGAACCTTCAGGTCACAGTCATGTACAGTTTGCTACCAGTCCAAATCCTGCAGACACTCCTTCACTGAAACTAAAAGACGAAGCAGACGAACCACTGGGAGCTTCAGGGCTCACCTGGCCGAGCTCACCTGTTCACGTACGTTCACTCTGCACCTGCTGTTAGATAAAGACACCGAGTGGTTGGAGCGTCGTGGATGTGTGGAGCGGAACGACGGACAAGATCGGATCTGATTTACACTTGAAGGAAGGGAGCGTGTGTGTGTGTGTGCGTGTGTGTGTGTGTGTGTGTGTGAGAGAGACAAGTGTGTCGGGCTACACACATTACTAGCTGTTTACTTGTGCGAGTGTTCACCACTGTTCCGTAATAATTGTGCAAATTTGTAAAATAAATATGATTTTATTTAAAGCATGTTGTTTCTCCGGCTGTCATGTCTCCTGATCAAAGTGTTTCACCTGATATCCTGTTTAAAAAACTACATTTTACACGAGTTAAGATGTCCCACCGGAAGTTTAACTTGTCATTATTACGTTTCATGACAGAACAGAGCAGCTCTTTATCGTCACTGTGCAAAATAGAAATTGTAGAATGAAACTGGAGGAGCGTCTCTCCCAGTGCTGGTAGAAAATACAATAACATGCAAAATAAACATGCAAAATTAAAACTAGTAAATAAAGAAAAGCAGTCAAACTCCACATATGAACACACACCTGAGTAAACACTGTCCAGTTGTCCAGAAAGTATCTGTAGATGTTTCTTCTCTGGGGTCAACAGATAAAAGCTGTTCCTCAGAGGCAGAAGGTTGAAGAGGCTCTAGTCTGGTGCAGGAGGTCAGACAGGATCTTCTGAGGCTTCCTGACCTCGTTCGGTCGTCATCAATGAGCCCCCAAGGACCTGAAGGAGGAAGGAGACTCTCCATGCTGTTGGTCTGTATGGAGCAGGACCTCCTCTCCTTCTCCTGGAGTCTCCACCATCTCGTTTGTTTTACAGGTGTTCAGCATCAGGCTGTTCGCTGAGCCTCTGGACCTCCTCCCTGTGTGCTGCTGTGTCGTCCGCAAATTTGGTGATGATGTTCGAGTGGTGGGAGGACAGGAAGGACAGGAAGGGACTCAGCCCTGAGGGGAACCTGTCAGGATGGAGGGTCTGTGGCAGGGGTGTCAAACTCCGGTCCTGGAGGGCCGCTATCCTGCATGATTTAGGTGTTTCTCTCTTCCAACACACCTGATTCAGATGATCAGGATCGTTATCAGGCTTCTGCAGAGCTTGAAGATGAGCTGATCAGTGAATCAGGTGTGTTGGAAGAGGGAAGGATGCTGCATGGAGGCCCTCGAGGACCAGGATTGGACAACCCTGATCTATGGGGTCCAACCCTCACTGTTTGTGGTCGATCTGTCAGGAAGCACAGGGTCAGCCATGGTTCGGCCCCCGGAGCAGGAAGAGTTAAGGGCCCAACAGTGGCGGCAGCGGGGTTCGATCCTCTGACCTTCTGATCAGTAGACCAGAGACCCAACTGTTGAACCACCTACTGCTTTTAAAAACTGAATCACCGTCAGTTTAATTTGGCTTTTTAGACGAGAACTTACAGAAAAGACTCTTTCATGTAAAGTTACAACAGATTTCTACAAGTTAATGTAAATTAATAAACATATCAAAGCAGTAGAAGCTCCTCCGGCTGCAGCTCCTTCACTGATCCTGTGGACACTTGTCCTTCCTTATTAAACTGATCAAACTGTCTTTTATCGGCAGTGTTTTGCTGCTTCAGCTTCATCTGGAGGATCTGAGCAGAAAGTTTGGAAGCAGTGACAGTAAAACTACGAACACAGCAAACGAGTTGATCTGAAACCAGCATCGTCCAAACTGAGACACAGTCAGACGTAGTTTAGTTGGAGTTTAATCACCAGCCGGGGGAGGGTTGGGGCTCTGTGAGGTTAACCTGCTCTAAGGACAGAGGAACACCTGAGCACTAAACCAGAGTCAGAGGGACCGAACCGGAGACAAACACTGGAGCTGATCCAGTCGATCCATCAGGCAGTGATCCTGAAGGAGGAGCAGAGCTTTATACTGCAGGAGGCCTCAGGTGAGCTGATGACACGACGCAGGACAGGTGAGTAAGCAGCCAATCAGAGGACACACCTGCATCTGATCAGTGCTCAGAGCTGAGGATGAAATACTGCAAGAAATACTACAAATACCACAAAAAAGATGACAAATATAACAATAAATACTGCAAATACAGTAATACTGACTAGAAGTAGTACAATAAATACTGCAATAAAGACTCCAATTACTGCAATAAATACTACAAATGCCACAAAAACACTACAAATATCAGAAAAATACTAGAAAGACTATAAAAGATGTTACAAATACTGCATCTGCTCAGTGTTCAGAACTGAGGATGAAATACTGCAATAAATACTACAAATATCAAGCATAAATACTACAAATACTGCATGTTCTGACCTGTGGTTAAAATACTGAAAGAAATACTGTAAATACAGAAGTACTTACTAGAAGTACTACAATAAAGACTACAATAAACACTCCAATTACTGCAATAAATACTACAAATATCACAAAAACACTACAAATACCAGAAAAAAATACTACAAATACGGGAACAAATACTAGAAATACTGCAAAAGATACTAGAAATACTGCATCTGCTCAGTGTTCAGACCTGAGGATGAAATACTGCAATAAATACTGCAAATACTACATATGCTCCACGTTCAGACCTCTGAGGACAAAATATACATATTACAAATACTGCAATTATTACTGTAAATATTGCAATTAATGCTACTTATACTGCAATTTTTACTGTAAACACAGGTATACATTTTAGAAATACTGCAATAAATACTGTAAATACTACATATGCTCCATGATCAGACCTCTGAGGGCATAATACTACTATAAATAATACAAATACTGCAATTATTACTATAAATATTGCAATGAATGCTACATATACTGCAATAGATACTATAAATAAAGCTATACATGTTAGAAATACTGCAATAAATACTACAAATACTGCAACAGCTGATCATGTGTGACCGTATTTGTTCAACCTGTTGAATCATGACATCATGTGAGGTCACAGTTGAGTCACCATGTCCAGGTTTCTACCCTCTAACTTCCCTCAGCAGTTCTCCAGCTCCCAGCAGCAGCATTTCCTCCTTCAGGTTCTCGCCTCACCTTCACGCTGCTGCAGATGAACTCCGTGTTGCTCAGATCAGCAGCTTTGAGCAGAATCTCTCCGTAGATCTGCAGGAATCAGCAGCCTGGAGCTCAGCGGCTCGAATCAGCAGCAGATCAGAACAAACCCGCATCTTCCTGCTGCAGGCAGAAAGTCTCAATGTCAACCTGCAGGTCAGGAACAGGTAGGAGCCGTTCCACCATCAGACCTGGACCCATGCGGACACATCAAGACCTGGTCACACTGGTTCACCACGGTTCTGCTCACTGAGTCCCTTCAGTCCTCTTTGTTTATCTGGTCGCCTCGTTAACGGACAGTTGGAAGGTTAATACATTAAAACAACACAACAGTTTGCATCATAGTCTGAGTTCAGACGACTTCTAATGAGTGAACCAGTCAGAGGAAGCAGCTTCTCCTCTACAATCAGAAGAACTTCATATTCATGTCTGCGTCTCTGTTCATGGAGCAGCTTTTAATTTACAGTCAGAATGGTTAGTAATGACCGTTTATTAAATGCTGTGGTCGTCTGTTTCAGAGGCAACCGTACATCTATAACAGTTTAAATACGTTTAAAGGTCAGTATGTTTGGTTTTATGGAATCTTATGTTGAAGGTTTGAAGGAAAACATCAGATAAAACTCTCAGCAGACGTCAAACATCTATTTTCTTCATGTTTTAGTGAATAAAATGTTGTTTAAATGAGTCTCTGAGTGATCCATGAACAAACCTGTCAGTAAAAACGTCCAGAACATGAACAGGAATGAAACTGAAGCGTTTGTGGAGGTTAAGAAAAACTAAGCGTTCTTACTATAAACCAGAATTTATATCAGACATCAGCAGAAAACCTTCATTAGTTCATCAGTGACGTGTTTCTGCTGAGCTCAGTGATCCTCAGTTTAGTTTTAATATTAGAACATGGATGTTCTCAGTAAACTGGAGCCCTGATGACAGAATAGACCCACTGATGAAGAACGTCCACTACATGGACAGAGAAACACCAGAGACACATCAGTTAAACTGTCATCACAGTTTTCCTTCAGTGAAGTTAATCCCAGAATGTTTCTAGTCTCTGAGCATCAGGAGAACCTCAAGGACCTCTGAGGAGATTTAAGGAGCGCTGCTTGTTTGGAGGGTTCCTCAAAGAACCTTCATTCAGAGGGAAGCTCCTGGGGTTCATCTGCATTTACACTCAGTTTGATTTATTCTATTGGTAAAACTTTGCCTTATTAGGTCGTGTTTTTACCGGTGTTTATCTGTTCGTCTGTCTGTTAGCTAGTTTACATCAAAACTTCTGAACAGGTTTTGATGAAATGTTCATGAAAGGTGGATGATGGGACAAAGAACAGAGGATTAGATCTTGGTGGTGATCTGGATCACCGTCTGGATCCAGGAATGTTCTCCAGGAGTCTTTAGCATTGGGAGATAGGGCAACGTGCACGTATATGTGCATGTAGCTCCACAACAAATGTCCAGGCTGCTTGGTAAAAATCCAGGATCAGTTCCTGCTAATTTCTACAACACGTCAACATTTGATCTGGATCCAGGTAAAACTCCAGATACTAGGATCCAGACCAGGAAACCCCAGAGGGCCTGTGGACTGATCGTCACTGTAAGGGAACTTTAACTGCCATAAATATAATTCAGGTCATGATTGTTTATTTTTGTTTGCACATATATATTTAAGAGATTTAATTTCATGGACATGGATTCATTTATGTTAAAAAACATACAGGAATATAATTTCGTTTACGCCTGTTGCAGGGGGACACATTAAGATGTGACACTCAAGGAAGAAGATAAGGGTGAAGTGATGGGCCTGTATGTTTTGTTTATGGGTACTTTTTTACATTTTACTTTTGAACAAGTAGCTGCACAAGTGTGAAATACAGTTTTTCTACAAGTTAAAGACGTTAGTTAAATAATACCTGAGTAATATTCACATCGTGTTTTTTTGTCCAAGATTCTCTCCTCTTGGTTTTATGCAGCCAGCGAGGTGTTATTTCTGTTCTGTTGCACATTTATTTAATTTATGAGTTGTTAATTAAGCGTTATTTTGTGTTTGACGGTGGATTTGGTGAAGAACGAAATAAATCCATCAGTATCAGAAACTTTGGTCCCGTCTATTTCCTGGAGGGAACGACAGCAACAGATGAAGATCCAGACATGCAGCCAACACCAACATGGAGCTGAGACTCTGCTGGATCAGGAGGATCCAACAGATCTGTTGTAGAATCAACAGCTATGGAGCTGGATCCAGAAGAAACCACCATGACCCAGAAAGAGATTCTGGTGAAGAACTATTGAACTAATGATGAGATCAATGTGGATCCAGATGCTAAGGGTTTGTTTTCTGGGTCAAGGAGTCTGATAATGGAGATAAAACAATCCTGGGACGATTATTTCTGGGTGTGAATCCCAACATGGGGAGAAATGAGCTGCTTGGAGGAGGTCTGAGGGCTTTTCTAGTTGTAACTTGTTCACTGGAAAACACAATAAAAGTCATTATTTGAAGTGTAACAGGGATCAGGA
The DNA here is from genome assembly GCA_024666655.1 of Dascyllus trimaculatus. Taxonomy (NCBI): domain Eukaryota; kingdom Metazoa; phylum Chordata; class Actinopteri; family Pomacentridae; genus Dascyllus; species Dascyllus trimaculatus. The sequence goes on from CM045451.1 coordinate 1,008,594, forward strand.
GTCATTAAAAACACATGCATTATGTATAAGGTTTAGAGACATGTTTGGTTTATTCAGGCAAACTGGAAAGACTCTAGACAATAATTATAAGGTTCCTATTTGCCCAAATGTTAAAAGAAGTTTTTCTGTTTGTTTACAATCATCTATAAAACTGTCTAATGTTAGTTCAGTTAAACTCCAGACACTTGTGCTCAAAGAAAGGATCCATCCTCCATGAAGGACCTAGGATCCCTAATCTGTCTCTATTCCTACCAGTGAGCAGTGATTCCAACACGTCTCTGGGGGTCATCAGGTGGAAACCTCCCTTCAACGCTGTTTCTCCTACTTAGTCCCACGACACCTCCAGGAGGCTAGGAGGTGAACTCTGGCGTCCCAGAGTCGGCCTGTTTAGGAGATGCTCCAGGTAGTGACCAGTGCCAATACTACCATTTAGCTAACTGCTAATGCTAATGCTAACTGCTAATCCAACCAGCACTGCCACTTTAAACTGACCCAGGCCTGTTTAGGAGATGCTCCAGGTAGTGATCTAATGTTTTTACTTTTTTATAAGGACACAAAAGTTCTCATTATTAATAAAAGGTCAAAGTCGAACCCTAAACTCCACCAAAACAACCTTTCTGAGGGGGTTCCTGTTCTTCTACCTCTAAGAATCCACCTTTGTTTCAGTAGAAGGTCTGTGAAGGTCCTCAGTCATCCAGGTCATGGTTATCCTCGTGGTTTCAATGGTAGCATCTGGACTTAGCTTGAGTTCATTCAAGACGTTCAATAACTCAATCAAGTCCAGATGCTACCATTGAAACCTTCCGTGTTTCAGTAGAACAGAAGGTGTGAAGAGATGCTCCTCAGACCTCCTCCTCCCTTCGTTCCTCTGATCACAGCTGCTGGTTATTTGTCCTTTCGCTCTCACAGCTCCTCTAATGACTGTTTTCTGCTGCGTCCGACTCAAATTAACTCGACATTGTTACGTCTGTGCAGAAACAGAGAACAGCGAAGCCACAGAATCATGTTTTCCTGGTGTTATTGTTTCCTAATAAAGACGTGGACAGAGAGGAGACCATCTGGTAAACAGCTATTATCTCCTCAGGCCTTGATGAGCAGCATCACCTGGACCTGCCATAGATCCTCCTGAACCCTGCTCATCCCGCGGCTAACCGCTAAGCTAGTCACCGCCTATAAATGGAGCGGAAAAACACCCGGACGCTGCCGAGGAGGCGACCAGAAGAGTTGACCTGAGTCAGCAGTTTGAGAATGATCCACCTGTGAGGAACAAATCTGCTTCAGCCGTGAAATAAAGAGCAGAAGCAGCTCCGGCTTTGTTTTGGGCCTCCAGAGGAAAGTGACCTCACGGCGCTGCAGCCTGCAGACGGTCATTAAGGTCTTTGGAACAGTGATTACCGCCTCTAATGGCTGCTGTCGACACCGTGAATGAAGCTGTTTGTGAAGATCAGACATCATCTCCAAATTTAACGGCCACCGTTTGACCTGGAGGAGCTTCGACACGTCAAACACGCTTCACCTGAGCTCCGAACCACAAACCAACACTCTGCAGTTTCCAAACAGGTTTTCTGAGCGGGTCGGCAGAAACGACGACGCTGCAGGTTCTCAGAGCGGCTCTGCAGGTCCTGGTGGTGGGTTCACCTGGCTGCTCACCTGTTCGCTCTGAATGGAGGAAGGAGCTCAGGTCAGCATGATGAAGGAGTTCCTGCTGCAGGACTTTCTCTGTGGCTCAGTGAGGTGAAAGTCGACCTGCTCATTAGGAGTCTGTCTCACCTGTCGGCCGTCACCTGCCTCCTCAGAGCTCCTCCCCCTCTCAGATATAAGGAGACGCCACAGAGATTCCACTTCTCCTCAGGACTCTCAGTGCTGCTGGTTCTGGTTCTGACTGTTATGAGCGACCAGGAGAGGAGCTTTTATTGTGTAAGGGTAAGGAACTTCCTCTTCTTTTATTGTCTTTTAGTTTGAAATGTATAGAAATTAATAAAATACACACTGAAGTAGTCAGTTTAATCTGCTGTTTTCTCTTTCTCTACGCCTGAAGATCAAGATGTTCTGATCATTTTTAAAGAAAACGTTTTGATGAAATGTTCAGGGAACATTTTAGGAACATTTCTGTTTCCAGTAACGTTCCTGTAAATATTAATATAATGTTTTAGCGTCAACTCTCAGGACACAGATGATTCTAGATGATGACGAAGGAGGAACGTTCTCAAACCAACAATTATAAAATGTTTTTCAGACGTTATCAGAAGGTTTAATAACGTTCCTGTAATGTGGTACATTACAGGCAGAACATCCTGGCTTTAGGGAACACATTAGAGAACGTATTATTAACGTTCTCAGATGACAGAATGTTCTTTATGAGACGTCGTTGAGGAAACATGCTATAGAACGTTCTCAAACGAACATTCGGAGAACGTTTTCCAGACGTTATCGAGGCCTCAGATGATTTTTAGAAGCGTTTCTGTAACGTGGCATATTAACAAAGGCGGAACATTCTGCCTGCGACGTTCTGGATGTTGTTGAGGAACGTATTCCAGAACGTTCTTCTATGAAACGTTTCCACAACGATACAAAGAAAGAACGTTCTCAATGCAACATTTGGAGAACGTTTCCCAGATGTTACGGAGACCTCACAAGACAGAATGTTTTTTTATGTACAGAACATTTTTTAGTTTCTGTAATGTGGTATATTAAAGGTGGAACATCTTGGCTTTACGTTGAAGGAACACATCAGAGAACGTTCTATTAAACGTTCCCGCAACGCTCCATGATGACGAAGGAGGAACGTTCTCAAACCAACATTTATAAAACGTTTTCCAGACGTTATCGAGGCTTCAGATGATTTCATAAAACGTTCCTGTTGTATGTTATTATTTAACAAAGGTGGAACATTCTGGATGCAATGTTCTGAGGATGTTTTGGGATGTTGTTGAGGGAACATTTACAGAATCAGTGTTTCCACAATCATATGAAAGAGAGATGTTCTCGATGCAACGTTTGGAGAATGTTTTGAGATGTGATTAGTCACCAGATGACAGAAGGTTTTTATGCAGAGCGTTTTAGAACGTTCCTGTAACGTCGTATATTAAAGTTAAGGAACACATTACCGAACGTTCTTCTGTTAAATATTCTATGAGAACAAATGAAGAAGAACATTTTCAAGATGTTGTCTGGATTAAATGTCAGGAGGTTCTTCATAAGACGATGTTTAGGGAACATATTACAGAACATTCCTCTATAACAGGAGAGGATCGTTCTCAGACCAACATTCAAAGAACGTTCTTCAGATGTTGTCAAAACGTTCTTTGTACAGAACATTTCCTGTAATCTAATCTACTCCAGACAGAACATTTTGCCTTTTTGTTTGAGGAATACATGATAGAATATTTCCACCGTAGCAACAAAGGAAGGATGTTCTCAGCGCAACATTTGAAGAACGTTCTCCAGACGTTACCCAAACCTCAGACGACAGAACGTTCTCCAGGAGACGTTCCTTTAATGTGATATATTAACAAAGGTGGAACAATCTGCCTGGAGTGTTCTCAGGATGTTCTGTGAACGTTGAGAGAATCTATAAAACGTTCCCACAATGTTCCACAGTGTTTTATGACAACAAAGACAGAGGTTCTCATTCAGTTTGGAGAACGTTGGGCTCATTACCAAACATATCCTACCTTTAAGGGGAACGAAAACCTCAGTAGAACCTTGTCAGAACGTTTCCAGCCGGCTAACCCTCCCGTTCCTCCCTGCAGTAGAACACCAGGCGTCCATGTCCCCGTCATTGGCCAGGTCGGCTCCCAGCGAGCTCAACCATTGGTGGAGCCAGCTGAGGTTCCGCCTCCAGAACAAGAAAGGATGGAACGAGATGCTGGACGAGACGTTTCTGCTCCACACCAAGAAGTACTGACACCCGACCGCACAGCTTCCAGAAACACGTTAAGGCGTCATCGTGGTTCCAGTCGAACCATCAGATGCTTTGACTGGAACCATGACGACAGCCGTGACCTGACAGACACGTTAAAGCACGTTTAAATTGATCACATGTGATGTTTCCTTTGTGCCCTCCAGTATAAACGACATCCCTCTGTTCTACGCCGCTAAAAACAACAGTGTCGGCTGCATCAAGAAGCTGCTGAGCTGCGCATCGACCAACATCTTCGAGAGAGGTAGCCCCGACCTGGGAAGGCTCCTCCACATACCTGCTCACATGATGAAGCCTCTTTCTGCTGTTTTATTTGTGTCTCGTTTTTCCTTGCCATGTGTCGGTCCGTGCCTCTGTTTTGCCGTTTGTGCTTTACACTGCCTGCAGTTCATCCGAACACTCACAGCCGAGTCAGTTGTGTCGAGGAGCTCATACTTTTTTGTTTTATGCAGAATCTGCTTCGTGCAAATGTTTATTATTGGCCGTTATTAAATGAGACACGTCGAATGAAGAGACTTTAATTAAATGTCAGTTTAAGATCCAAAGATTCTTTCTGTTTTTACAGTTTCTAAATGATAAATTTGGGTGACAATTTGGGTGATGAATTCTGGTTTGGGACTTCAGAGACCAAGACAGGAGCATAAATTAATAAATAAACACCTAAAACTGCAGTTTAAACTAAATTCATTCAGTCAGTCGTGGAGAATCTTCGACCTGAAGAGCTCAGAGTTTCTAGTTTTTATAGGAGCTACTGTAAAGGGTTTATTTAGGAGAAATATCAATATTTGAATCTTATTTTTAGGTATTTGTCCTGATGGAACCACGTGTCACACATGATGCATTCAAGGACCACCTGAAAGTTGGAAATCTGATGATTCTTTCAGGGTTTTTTGTAATAGTTGTTGACTGATAAATTGGACGACTTTAGTGACAAACTCTGGTTTTGGGCTTCAGAGGAGACTCAGACAACATAAACATGAATTTAAACAACTAAGATTACAGCTGAATTCATGGGATGGAACTATGTCACACATGATGCATTCAAAGACCACCTGAAAGTTGGAAATCTGATGATTCTTTCTGTTGCTCTAAATTAAATGGTGTCATTTTAGGGATTTATTTTTAAACCTTTTTTTTGTTAAACCTTTCTGTGCCGTTGGTTCTGCGGTTTAAAGGTGTGTTGTCTCGTTCGTCTCGTTCATCTCGTTCAGGTGCGCTGGGAGAAACGGCGCTCCATGTGGCTGTGATGAGCGACAACGTGGACGCTGCCGTGGCTCTGATGGACGGAGCTCCTGAACTCATCAACGAACCCATGACCTCCGAGCTGTTCCAAGGTTTGGACCCTGACAGAAACACACACACACACACACACACACACACACACACACACACGTATGACGCAGCCTGTATTCTCGTGTCTGTGCAGGTGAGAACAGGTAAAACATGGCAGCTTGTTATGGATCAGTCATTCTCCAAACCTGTGAGACCTTCTGACGTTATTCCGTGTGTCACACAACATAAAACATAAAACACCACAATAATACGAATTTTGATCTACACTGTAAAAAATAAAAGGGTTCAAAAACAAACAGTGAAGATGAGACAGAAGGTTTCAGAACAGTGAAGATCTGAAAAATAACAGCAAGTTCTGGACAACCGCTGCTGTACATAGGTTGACTTATAAATACTTTATTTTATTTAAAAAAACAGAATAATAATTATCATTTTATATCCCTAATATACTGAATTCTGCTTCGTAGAGTATTAAAATTATTATTATTAATATTATTATTATTATTATTATTGATGATTTTATTATTATAATTATTATTATTTAGATTGTTTTTGGATTATTTAAATTATCATTATTTATTATTATTAATAATAATAGTAATAATATTTTTTATTTATTATAATTATTATGATTTAAATTATTTTTAAAGGATATTATTATTATTTATTATTATTATTATTAATGATTTTTATTTTTTTATAATAATTATTATTATTTAGATTATTTTTAGATTATTTAAATTATTATTATTAAAATTATTATTATTTATTGTTATTATTATTATTTATTGATTCTTCTTATTATGAATGATTTTTATTTATTATAATTATTATTATTATTATATTATTTTTAGATTATTTAAATTATCATTATTTAAATTATTATTAGTAGTATTATTATTTCTTCTTCTTATTATTATTATTAATAATGATTTTTATTTATTATAATTCTTATTATTTAGATTATTTTTTGTAGATTGTCGATTTCGTAGATTGCTTACGTCAGATGTCTAAATTCTAATTATTTTAGAAATAATTATAATAATTATTACAAATAGTGAACTTGCAAATTAATGTTTTTTTTACAGTGTAGAAATAGCAGCATTTCTCCCTAACTGATAAAATCCCTGACAGCCTCACCTGGTGCTCACCTGCTGTAGCAGCAGTGAGGTCACAGGAGGTTCAGGTCATCAGCTTAGATCTGGAAACCAGTTCACCTGCAGCTGCTTACCTGTCCTCCGTCTCAGGTGTGACTCCGCTGCACATCGCTGTGGCCAATCAGAACATGAACCTGGTCTACCACCTGATTGGTCGAGGCGGCGACGTGGCCACGCCCCGGGTCACCGGTCTGTACTTCAGGAAGAGGATCGGAGGGCTGCTGTACTGCGGTGGGTCGGCCGGTCCTGCAGGGAGATGATGAACATGAGCTGATCTGGTGAACCTGAGTGTAACAGTAACACCTGCGTCTGGTCCTCAGGTGAGCACGTCCTGTCCTTCGCCGCCTGCGCTGGAAACGAGGACATCATCTCCATGGTGATCGATGCTGGGGCCAGCACCAGGATCCAGGACTACAGAGGTGTGAACCCATGAACTCGTTAATTAATTAACTAATTAACTGGGAGGCGGTGGTGGTCTGGTGGTTTGTGACGCCGAGGGTCGCCGGTTCGAGTCCCCGGACCGGCAAGACGTTGAGGTGGGAGAGTGACAGCGACCGCTTGTCCCAGTTTCACCATATTTCCAGCAGACCTTTAATAAATCCTCGTAGGTTCCATCGTAGCGTCTCAAGCCGGTCCAGACGGTACCAGTGACCCTACCAGGATGTTCCTCTGCAGGTCATCTGAGCTTTACTGATAGTTAATAGTGAATCCTTGTTTCTTCTCTCCAGGCAACACTCTGCTCCACATCCTGGTTCTGCAGCCCAACAAGACCATCGCCTGCCAGGCCATGGACCTGATCCTGAACCGGGATGCAGAGCTGGACCAGCCGGTGCCGCTGGACATGGTGCCCAACTACCGAGGCCTGACTCCCCTGAAGCTGGCGGCGAAGGAGGGCAACATGGTGGTGAGTGGAGAACATGGAGGAACCGACACCTGGACCGCACTGATCCTTACTGACCCGTCTCCCTCCTCCAGGCCTTCCAGCACCTGGTCAACAAGCGGCGGGTCGTCCAGTGGGGTCTGGGCCCTCTGAGCTCTCACCTGTTCGACCTGACCGAGATCGACTCGTGGGCTGACGGCATGTCGGTGCTGGAGCTGATCGTAGGCAGCCACCAGAGAGAGGTACCGGCCCAGAAGGACAGGCTGAGACTCAGACATACTGGATTTATACTCAGACATACTGGATTTATACTCAGACATACTGGATTTATACTCAGACAAACCACCTCTCTGTGTATAACTATATATTAACTCATTGTAATCCAGAATAAGTCAAACCAGGTTCTGTTTCCAGGCCAGACGGATCCTGGAGGTGACTCCTGTGAGGCAGCTGGTCAGTCTGAAGTGGAACCTGTATGGAAAACATTACTTCAGGTGAAGTTAGAGCTTCTGTCTGCAGCGCACTGTAAAAAAACTAATAAAAACATCTAAAAACCTGCAGCAATAATAAGCAATAACAGCAGCTCTCTGGAAAATAATAATATTATTGTTGATTTAAATTCAGTGAAAAATACTGAAATTCAGATTCATGTGGACGTTTTTAATATTTAATAGTAAATTTAATAATTTACATGATTTTATTAGGTGTTTTTGTCTTTAACACGACAGGGAAAAGTCTGTAAAATATCTCTTTTAAATATGAATTGTGGACATTATTTATTATTATTATTTATTATTATTATTTACATTTTTGATGTTATTTTTTGTGATTTCTTTGCGATATATTGTCTGTAATTTAACAAAATAGAGAAAATCTGTAGAATAACAGTAAACTGTTTTTAAAAAATTATATTATTATTATTATTATTATTATTATATCTTGTAATAATAATAATAATAATAATATCGGAGGGCTGCTCCGATATTATTATTATTATTATTATTACAAGATATAATAATAATAACACAATTATTAAATAATAAAATAATAGTAATAAATAAATAAATAAATTATTATTATTATATAATTTATGTTTTTCTTTTGTATAATATCTGATCTTTAAAAATACACTGGTTTTACTGGTTCTGTCTCTGTTCTATCAGATGGTTTTACTGGTTCTGTCCGTCTCCTATCAGATGGTTTTACTGGTTCTGTCCGTCTCCTATCAGATGGTTTTACTGGTTCTGTCCGTCTCCTATCAGATGGTTTTACTGGTTCTGTCCGTCTCCTATCAGATGGTTTTACTGGTTCCGTCCGTCTCCTATCAGATGGTTTTACTGGTCCCGTCCGTCTCCTATCAGATGGTTTTACTGGTCCCGTCCGTCTCCTATCAGATGGTTTTACTGGTCCCGTCCGTCTCCTATCAGATGGTTTTACTGGTTCTGTCCGTCTCCTATCAGATGGTTTTACTGGTCCTGTCCGTCTCCTATCAGATGGTTTTACTGGTTCTGTCTCTGTTCTATCAGATGGTTTTACTGGTTCTGTCCGTCTCCTATCAGATGGTTTTACTGGTTCTGTCCGTCTCCCTCCAGGCTGCTGCTGCTGCTCTACCTGCTCTACATCGGGACCTTCACCCTCTGCTGTGTGTTTCGCCCCCTAAAGGACGCTCCGGAGAACTACACCCAGTCTGACATGGACAAAACCATCCGGGTCCAGAAGAGCCTTAGCGTGAGTCCAGACCAGAACCAGAACCACAATATTCAGGATAAACCAGCAGCTTAACCCACGAGTAGCGTAGAGACCAGCTGTTAACAGGCTCAAGCTGCTTTGTCTTTGTCAAAAACCAAAAGATATGAAGTTCAAAGTGCATATTAACCAACTACACATGTATAAACTAGTAGATCTACCTGCTGACACACCGTCTGATCTGGTCTCTTGCCATCAGGAGAGTTACGTGACGTATGAGGACAGTCTGCGGTTGGCTGGAGAGGTCATCAGTGTCCTGGGAGCGTTGCTCATCCTGCTGCTGGAGGTCAGTTCATTATTATCATTACTGATGTGGCGGCTCGATGACAGAGTGCTGCGCTAACACCTGCTCCTCCATCAGATCCCTGACATCCTGAGGGTCGGAGCGAGGAGGTACTTTGGTCAGACGGCGCTGGGAGGCCCGTTCCACGTCATCCTGTGAGTTTAAACACAAGCAGAGTGTCGGACTGCTGGTCTAGGATCAGTCTAACCCCGGTGTCCCTCCAGGATCAGCTACGCCTGCCTGGTGGTTCTGCTGCTGGTCTTCAGGGTCTGTGGTGTCCAGGGTGAAGCCGAGGTCATGGCCGTCTGTCTGGTCCTCGGCTGGTGTAACGTCATGTTCTTCGCCCGAGGGTTCGAGATGCTCGGCCCGTACGTCATCATGATCCAGAAGGTAGGAGGCTGCAGGTTTCTGTGCTCCTCTCTGGTTCCTCTGTTCGTGTTTTCACTCTGGACTCCTTTGTTTCTCGTTTCCTCCAGATTATTTTCGGAGATCTGACGAAGTTCATGTGGCTCAGCTTCATCGTGCTCATCGGTTTCTCCACCTGTGAGTATATCCTGGTCTCTGCCGTCTCTCAGATCCAGGAGGTCCTCTATACGCCAGCTGGTTTTCTGTTCCCTCTGTTCTGTCCTCAGCCCTGTGGATGGTCTACATGACCCAGGAGCCCGACTCCATCCCGTCCTACCGCTCCTTCCCCATCACCCTGTTCTCCCAGTTCGAGCTGAGCGTGGGCCTCATCGACCTGCCGGTGGACCACACCTTCACCACGCCGCCCATCGTCCACGTGCTGCACGTCGCCTTCTCCGTGGTTTCCTACATCCTGCTGCTCAACCTGCTCATCGCCATGATGAGCGACACCCACTGGAGGGTGGCCCAGGAGAGGGACGAGCTCTGGAGGACTCAGGTAAGCACACCTGGATACGCCTTTAAATGCTTTTATATACCGTTATACACCTGTATACACCCTCAAACACACCTGGATACACCATTATACACCTGGATAAACCTTTACATACGTTCATACACCTTTAAACACACCTGTAGACACTTTAATGCACCTGTATATGCCTGTATACACTCTTAAATACGCCTGTATACACATTAATACACCTGGATACACCATTATACACCTGCATAGATCTTTATACATCTGGATAAACCTGCATATACCTCCATACACCTGTATACACCATTATACACTCTTAAATATGCCTGTATACAATTTATATACCTGTATACCCCTGGATACACTTTTCTACACCTGTATACAGCCTAAAATACACTTTTGGACACCTTTATACACCCTTAAATACACACCCGTATACACCTTTATATACCTTTAAATACACCTGGATACACCTTTGTAAACCTTTCCGTATGATGGAGCATTAAACCTGCGATGTCTCTGCTGCTTTGATGTTCAGGTTGTGGCCACGACTCTGATGCTGGAGAGGAGGCTTCCTCGCTGCCTGTGGCCTCGACTGGGCGTCTGTGGGCTGAGCTACGGTCTGAAGGAACGCTGGTACCTCAGGTAGGGAATACAGCAGGTAGGGAATACAGCAGGTAGGGAACACTGCAGGTAGGGAATACAGCAGGTAGGGAATACAGCAGGTAGGGAATACAGCAGGTAGGGAATACAGCAGGTAGGGAATGCAGCAGGGACAAATACGAGGGGGATCTGGGAACCCAGGTGCAGACAAGCAGGTGAAGTTTGCAGACAGAGTTTCTTTAATAAGGACAAAAACAAAAGTAGATTCACCAAGAGGAAACTAACTGGAGGGGAAAACAGAATGAGTACCCAGACTAACTAACTAATTAAACTACACTGACAAAACGGGGACACAGGGAGCAGACTGAAGTCTATACAGAAAGATAAACCAAACAGAATGGGATAAACCAGACTCAATTCAAAAGATGTGCAAAACTACAAAACCTAAGGAACGACTCAGACAGCACATGAAATAGGAACAAAGGAAAACAGGTACGAATAAACTAAAGCAAGACAAACCAAACGGGGATACTCACAAGACAGAAACTGAACTAGACAGGCTGAGGGAGGCAGGTAAAGGCAGGTAGGAGGCAGGTAAAGGCAGGCTGGAGGCAGGTAAAGGCAGGTAGGAGGCAGGGTCCGGGCAGGGTTGATGAAGCAGAGAGTTCTGGCGGTGGCGGCCGGGGAAGGCAGGCAGGAGACAGAGTGAAATTATCTATGGTCTGGCAGAGACTGACTGAACCAGGCTTTAATTGAGGGAGGATGATTAGTGGCAGGTGAGCTGTTGTTCACAGCTGCTTTGAATCCAGGTAATCAGGGAGCAGAGCTGGAATGAAGGTGAGAGAGAGAGAGAGGGAGACAGGCAGGGCCAAAGCAGGGATCATGACACAGGAACGAATACTGTAGGAACAAATACTGCAGTAACTGGAGCAGGAACAAGGACAATACAAGACCCCAGCGCCTCCCAGAGCAGAAATACATGAAGGATTGAAGCTGAAGCTGCAGTTTTCACCACAAAACTAGAATTGATCTGTTCTGCAAAACTCTACTAACAGTGGGGAGTTTTATTTCCCAGTTTAAGGTGCTCAGACTGTCAGACCATTATTCCCTCCTTTTCTTTCTATTCATGCAGTTTGATTTAATTTGAGACGTCAGTCTGACAGAGGAAGTGTAAGAAATTAAATGAATAAATGACATTTGCTTTTTAAAAATCACCTCCAGCGTCTCCTTTCCAGAAACTTTACCGTGTCTAGTTCAGAGTCTCAGCCTCCGTATGCATCATGGTGAAGGTTTGATCTCTAATATGTGAGCTACTGAGGTATAATCTGACCTTAAACAGCTACAGGGTTCATTATTGTTTTTACTGGAAGGAACTTTGTGCAGCTGCTGTTTTTCTCAGATGTGACAGACAACGACCCTGACTTCACTGTTTTATCTGGGTTCTGCTGCATGTTTAGGATCCTATTATCTGAATTTGTCTGCATCATTTGTCTAATTTTACACTTGTCTTATCGTGAAGCAGCCGGCACCTGGGTTCAATAGGTCGTTTTATTATTAACAGGAAGTTCAGGCTTTATTCTCAATGCCAAACTCCAGAGTCGGTGTTCTGGACTCACATGAGGGGTGATAATAATGAGCAGTGATGTTTGTGGCTGCAGAGCATCAACCCAGGATCAGAGAGGACAACCTGATCTCTGGAAGTGAATCTGACGTCCCCACAAGGTGCGCAGGACCTTCTCTAGAATGTGGATTCGATGGTCTTCATGTGGGCTTCCTCTCTGCAGGGTGGAGGACAGGAACGACCCGATGATGCAGAAGATGCGACGCTACATCAAAGCCTTCTCCAGGGAGGACGACCGGGACGGAGCCGACAAGTCGGACGCGACGAAGGAAGAGCCGAAGCTGCGACCCAAAGCCGGAGGACTGAACACCCGCAGGGCGCTGGCCGGCTGGGAGATGATCCGGCACAGCGCCCTGGGCCTGGAGCTGGAGCAGGAGGAGCCGGAGGAGGACCAGGACATCCGATACGTGTAGAGGAGGTTCTGGTGGAGGCTCAGAGGAACGAGGACTGATTCTGTCCAGAGTCGACGGTGCAATTCTTCCTGCAGTATTACGCTTTAGAACAGAGTGTGTTATTTTTGATGATGAGCTGGAATAAAGTGAGACGTAGCCTTTATCTAGTAGCTGATGAACGTTTTTATATGAGAATAAAATTATTATCACTGACACTGGTTACTGGACTTGATTTGTTTGAAACAGAGACACAGCAGGAGACTGAATCCAACAGGAGGTTAGAGATCTGAAAACACCAGGGTCCGTCTGCTCCACCAGCTCGGGATATTCTAGACCAGGGGTGTCCAGTCCTGGTCCTCGAGAGCCTCCATCCAGCATGTTTTAGATGTTTTACTCTTCCAACACACCTGATTCAATGATCAGCTCATCATGACACTCTGCAGAACATAGACATATATATGTAGACGCCGTGTTGACTGCTGCTGCTGATTGGAGCCGACGTGCCTACGCGGCGGCCATCTTGGTACAGTGCCACTCGCCCCTACAGTGCATTACGTCTATAGAGGAATGACATGTCTGCACTATAAAAGTGATCATAAATCCATCAGTTGTCAACATATATTGTTTGTTACAAACGTCAGACATGGAGGACGGACAGGCAGACATAAATAGAACAAAAGCATCCAAGCATCCTGTGTCAAAGCTACATGTGTGACGTTTTTAACAAACCAAACCGTTTAGAAATCGGTGGAAAATTCAGTGAATAATTCTACTTTAAGATTGTGGAGTACCTCTTACCTCCATAGACTTACATTCACTCCCCCCTCTGCTAGCCCTGTACCAAGATGGCGGAGCTTTAGGCACGTCCCTCCACAGTCAATGCGCCGTCTACGTATATATGTCTATGCTGCAGAAGCCTGATAACGATCCTGATCATTGAATCAGGGAAACATCTAGAACATGCTGGATGGAGGCCCTCCAGGACCAGGACTGGACACCCCTGCTCTAGAGCATTAAATCTGTCATGAGATAAATTGTCTCTTAAAAAACCCCGTCGACCCTCTTTAGCAGGTTTGTTCTCCTGTTAAATCTGAGTCTGTTCCAACATCAACATCTGAGGAACTGTTAAAGATAAAATCTGAAATGTTCTCTGGTGGTTTTCATCATGTCGCTGATTAATAATCTGGATTATCGGACTAGTAGATCAAAGAATCTCTGATTATGGAGGAGCTGAAGTATGAAGAAAACCTGAAGCTGTCGTGAAAAGTTCCATCTTTGAGCTCATTAAGATAAAAACTGACACCCAGAAGCCAAAAGGTGACAGACTCAGATGTACTGTGAGATCAGACCTGCTGGAAGTGGGTCTAGAATCTTATTTATATCAGTAAAAACATCCAGAGCTCACGATAAAAAGGCTTCAGACCAACAGAGCTGCTGGAGCAGACGTCCAGAGCGACACGCTGTTTGTATACTGAAGCTGCTCAACAGTGGAGTGTTAGAAAGTACAAAAGGCCTTCAGGGTTAGATATAAAACATGTGTCTAACAGAAGGATCGATGGAGGAGCTGCTTCTTCTCTGAGGCCTCAGAGGTGCAGCTGACAGATGAAGTAGGTGGAGGCTTGGCAGGGAGCTCTGATCCAGTTCTTCTCTGCAGGATCTCTGCTGCTCAGGATCCCACAGTCTCCATCCTGAGGAGCGTCCGACCAGTAGCTGCAACACAACAGCACCATGATGAGAGTGGATCAGCAAACTCTGGGCGTCTCAAACAAACACAGAGCGAACGATCGACCGTCGGTACGTTAAGGCCCTGATCGAATAATAATAACGAGGTTCTATTTGACCAACAGGTTCCTGAATGACAGAAACAAAACACAGTAAGACGTCGTGTTGGAGACGTGGGTCTCATTTTAGTCATTTCGTGTCTCATTTTAGTCGTTTCTAGTCTCATTTTAGTCGTTTCGTCTCATTTTAGTGGTTTTAAGTCTCATTTTAGTGGTTTTAAGTCTCATTTTAGTCGTTTCGTGTCTCATTTTAGTCGTTTTAAGTCTCATTTTAGTCGTTTCGTCTCATTTTAGTGGTTTTAAGTCTCATTTTAGTGGTTTTAAGTCTCATTTTAGTCGTTTCGTGTCTCATTTTAGTCGTTTTAAGTCTCATTTTAGTCGTTTTAAGTCTCATTTTAGTCGTTTCGTCTCATTTTAGTCGTTTTAAGTCTCATTTTAGTGGTTTTAAGTCTCATTTTAGTCGTTTCGTGTCTCATTTTAGTCGTTTTAAGTCTCATTTTATTCGTTTTAAGTCTAATTTTAGTCGTTTTAAGTCTCATTTTAGTCGTTTTAAGTCTCATTTTAGTCGTTTCGTCTCATTTTAGTCGTTTCTAGTCTCATTTTAGTCGTTTCGTCTCGTTTTAGTCGTTTTAAGTCTCATTTTAGTCGTTTCGTCTCATTTTAGTCGTTTTAAGTCTCATTTTATTCGTTTTAATTCTCATTTTAGTCGTTTGGTGTCTCATTTTAGTCGTTTTGTCTCATTTTAGTCATTTTAAATCTGATTTTAGTCGTTTCGTGTCTCATTTTAGTCATTTTAGTCGTTTCGTCTCATTTTAGTCGTTTTATGTCTCATTTTTGTCGTTTGGTGTCTCATTTTAGTCGTTTCTGGTCTCATGCTGGATGTATCTCCAGCTACTGTCTCCTCTGTTGCTGCATTCATTCATTGATCCAGGAGGTTTGATTCTCCTCTCAGTCTCTCTGAGGAAACACTGCCTGCAGTTCAACCTGAACTCTCTCTGGATGCTGAGTCAGTCCTGGAGGACCAGAACCAGGAGGAGGAGGAAGGTTCTGGTCCTCTAGAATCTGCTGCAGACAGTTATTTAAATCAGACATGTAGAATAAAGAGGTTTAGATGGACTATCCTGATTCTAGGTTCAGATTTTCCTGACAGAACATCACGTCACTGGTGACATGTTCAAGGACCATCAGGACGTCGGAGATCTGATGTTACTTGTGTGTTTTTGTAGCAGATAAATGGTGTCACTTGGGTTTTTTTGGAGATAATTTATCATGTTTTTCCGGATTCAGAGGGTTGAATAATTCCTGAAGAATCACCTCTTCTGCAGCGCCGTCTTGTTGACCCAGGTCCACGTGGATCCTGTGTTCCTCAGCCCGATCCAGTATTTCAGGTCCCCTTTCTCAGTCAGGAAAGTCTAGAGCAGAACACAGAACCACATGTTCACAATCAGACTGAATAACTTGGTGTTGCTTAATGAAGCGTTTGGTCCTTTTTGGTGACTCGGGCTCCACCTGGACCGCCGGGCTGCTGAGCACCGCCAGGCTTCCTCCTCTGGAGCTGCAGTTCCTCTGGCTCTCGGTCCAGTTCATCCTGATGGTCGACAGGTAGAAGCACGAGCGGTCGTAGGTCAGCCATCCCTTGGAGCACTGCTGGCAGCCCAGTCCTGCAGGCAGAAACAAACGAGCCCAGAAAACACACAGAAGACTGAAGGAACTCTTTAAATGTGGATTAAACTGCAGAATAAAGGCTGGATGAGAGGATTAATGAGCCCAGATCAGACTGAAGCTGCTCTTCATGGTTCTGACCTGCTGCTTTGACCTACTTTACATATTTTGCATGCATGCGAGTGTGTGTGCATGTTGGAGCAGGTTCTGATCTGACTAAAGTCACTGTGAACTTTATCGTCAGTCTGGGCAGACGGCCGCTCTCCTATCTCTTTATTTACTCGGCTGTTCTGGATGAACGTCCTGGAATCTTCTATAATTTATCAGCAGCTGCTCTGATTGTTGCTCTGCAGGATTTCCTCTGACCTCCATGGAACGACTTCCTGTTTTGGAGAAACGTTCGGCTCCGTGACCTGATCGGTCTGAAAGCTCCAATCAGGAGAACTGGATTTAGTTCTGTGAATCTTCATTCTCTTGATTTTATCGTTTCTAACTTTAAAATGGTGCAAGAACCTTTTAAACCAGGTCTGCTGCTGATTGACATGATGATGCTTTCTGTGTTTTGAGGAATGTAAAGTTCCTCAAAACACAGAAAACATTTTTTTAAAATGCTGCATATTAAGGGATGTCTGACGTGTTTTCTGTCTGGATTAAATATTAAATCAGGGCTCAAACTCCTTAGAAAAATCAGATTTTAGGGGTTAAATCCTTAAATGTTCCTCTTTATTGACCCTTTTGTTAATTTTCAGAAGGTTTCGTGCCTTTAACAGTGTTCAAACTGTGCAGAAACTCCTTTTAAAAACGCACCAGTGTGTCATAATCCATCTGTCATCCCTTCACTCTCATTACAAAACCTACATTTAGTGGAAATATTGAGGCTTTAATTCAAATAGTGCTGATTAGTGTGATTGTATTTAAGGCTGGTCATGAGTTGCCAATACTTCTGGTAACTGTCTGCTCTAAAATAATCAAAGAGGAAATAATAAAGCTGATTAAACTCTGATTTAAATTAGATAAAACTTTCCAACTTCTCCAAAAAGCAGCTCATGAGGGAACTTCCTCGAGGCCCGATTAGTAAAAGCAGAACTAGGACTACAAACATGGCGGCAGAGAGAGCTCCACGCCTTCCTGTTGGCTCTGTGTCTTTGAGGGTCGGACTCACGCTGAGGCTGGGTGCCGGGGAAGTCGCGCTGACACTGATCGAGGCTGCAGGTCGGAGGAGGACTGAGGCCGTCCGAAGCTTCCACGGTCTCTGGGCAGGACGTGGACGGGACTGGAAGAGGAGCACAGAGGAAGGACTTAGGAAAGGAATGAACAGGCTGCAGAGGTTCACCTGAGTGTTTTATTTACTGTGCAGAGGCTTCCTGCTTTGTGAAATCACAGATAACGTCTAGTAAAACCACAGATTCACCTGCTGACTGTAAAAAGGTTTTAACAGCTTTCAATGAATAATCAACAAAGTCTGGTAAAATACAAGAACAAACTATTTACATGTTAATTGTAACAACAAAAACACAAACAAAAACAGGCTGTAAATAATGCTCACATAACTATGATTAATTCTGTAAAATTACTTTATGTTTATTATATTTAAATCAGCCAAAAATACTACTAATAATTATTATTAAAAATATAAATAAGAAAATAACATTAATAATTACTATTATTATTTTAGGAATATTTGCAGTTATTGGAAAAAATAATTCTGCATGTTAGGGATTAAAAATGAATATATTAATAATGTAACCTTTAATTTTAAAGGGTTTCTTTTGCCCTGTTTTGTTGCAATTTCAAATAATTTTTCTGGTAAATATCACAGAAAAAAATTAAAATGACAGCAAAATAAATTAAAAACTTAACTAAAAGCTACATTATTTTATTATATTTAAATCAGATAAAAATATAATTATTTTACTCATATTTGTGTATATATAAAAATATGCATATACAGATATTTTTAACAGCTATTTTACATTTTTTTTTTCCTGTTTTGTTAAATTACAGATGATATCTAATAAAATCACAAAATAAATATTAATTTACATGTTGACTTAAAAAATTAAATAAAGTCCACATAAAAAATCTGTATTTTACAAACAGTAATTTCTTCATTTATTTAGTTGAGTGTAAACTGGTGTGTTTAAATATATTTTATTATATTATATATTATATTTTTATTTTCCTGATATTTGTGGAGATTTTTAAAAACGTATGTATTTTAAAAAGCAGCTTTTTTCCTGTCATTTTATGGATTATTCTGTCACTGCTTCACAGTTAAAACTTATAAAAATCACAGAATAAAGTATTAATTCATGTGTTGACTGTAAAAATAAAACAGACCTAAACTGTAAATCAAACATCTGCATTTTTATCATTATTATTATTTTTATTATTTCACAAAGTGTGCAGGTAAATGAGCCTCGCTAATGGTGTTTAAATCAACTAAATGTGTATATTTGGCTGATATTTGCTCAGATTTTTAGACCTAATCAACACCACTTCGTCTTTATTTACTTTTCCTTTTACAGGATTCAGTTTCTGCAGCATGTTTCTGTCTTATCTGCTGCTGCTGTGAGGAAAACCAGGATTAATCAGAGTCTGGTGCCGGTTAGGAGCCGGATGTTTAATAATCTGCTGTGGAAACTGAACCCAGCCGGTCGGATGTTTGGACTCACGCTTCACACTGAGGATGATGACGGTCAGCAGCAGGACGAAGCACAGCAGAGCCAGTAACAGACAGGCAGCTCGGTACAGACGGACGCCTCCCTCCGGATGTTTACCTGAAGAAGAGGAGGAAGGAGAAGAACAACAACAAGAGGAGGAAGGAGAAGAAGAAGAACAGGAAGGAGAAGACGAAGACGAAGAAGAAGGAGAAGAAGAACAACAACAACAACAAGGGGAAGAAGAAGAGGAAGAAGAGGAAGGAGAAGAGGAAGACGAAGAAGAAGGAGAAGAAGAACAACAACAACAACAAGAGGAAGAAGAGGAAGGAGAAGAGGAAGACGACGGATGTTAATGAGCTGCTCAGACCAACATGGAGGCTGAAACCTGCGGCTGCTTCACACCTCCTCCTCCTCCTCTTCCTCCTCCTCCTCCTTCTTCTTCTTCTGCTTTCTTCTTCTTCTGCTGCAGATCTACCGACAGCTCATCATCACCTTCATCCTTCTTCTGCTCAAAATACCTGCGGAAGAACTTGACGTACATGGTGGCGGCTGCAGCCCTGGAGTCTGCCTCTGCTTGCTGCTGACTCACGGCTGCTGCCTCGACGCTGCGCTTTAAGACCCTCCTCTGTCTGGTCGCCGTGGCAACAGCCACAACTATTGGCGGAGCACAGAGAGGGTTTGTCCCGGCCGGGGTTCACTTTTATCTCCGGAAGAATGAGAGCGACACCGATACTCCAAAACAACGGGCTGGAGGCCGTTTTATCAGGAACAGAACGGACTGACACAGTTTAAAGATAAAGGCGAGGTCAGAGGACCTGGACCTGGACCAGGACCAGGACCAGGACCAGGACCAAGCAGCAAAACAACACATGCTGTTGTTCTTTAAACAAAAGGGCTGTGATCTGATTCTACGCTGTAAAAAATATGTTTTCCAGAATTTTTCAGGGTTATTTTTTTAAACACACACAAAAAGAATTGATGTGTCTGAAGTAAAACAACATTTATAACCTGGAACTGCACAGAAACCTACATTTAACAAATGTTTTC
The DNA here is from genome assembly GCA_024666655.1 of Dascyllus trimaculatus. NCBI lineage: Eukaryota > Metazoa > Chordata > Actinopteri > Pomacentridae > Dascyllus > Dascyllus trimaculatus. Next base: position 1,028,527 of record CM045451.1, read on the forward strand.
AACATGTAAGGTGTTAAAATACATCTCCAAGTATTTGTTTTAAATTATTGTTACTTCTTTTAATCAGATAAAAATTATTTATAAACTAAGAATATCAAACAGTCACATTCAAGTTCATCACTGTAAATAATAATAATAATAACAATAGTAATAATAATAATAGTAATAGTAATAATATGAATAATAATAATAACAATAACAATAATAGTAATAATAATAATAACAATAATCATAATAGTAATAATAATAGTAGTAATAATAATAATAGTAATAATAGTAATAGTAATAAAAATAATAATAGTAATAATAATAATAATAAAAATAGTAATAGTAATAATATTAATAATAATAATGATAATAATAATAATAGTAATAATAATAATAGTAATAATAATAATAATAATAATAGTAATAGTAATAAAAATAATAATAGTAATAATAGTAATAATAGTAATAGTAATAATAATAGTAATAATGATAATAATAATAATAATAATAATAATAGTAATAGTAATAATAATAATAATAATAATAGTAATAATGATAATAATAATAATAATAATAATAGTAATAATAGTAATAATAGTAATAATAGTAATAATAGTAATAGTAATAATAATAGTAATAATAATAGTAATAATGATAATAATAATAATAATAATAATAGTAATAATAGTAATAATAGTAATAGTAATACTAATAGTAATAATGATAATAATAATAATAATAATAATAGTAATAATAGTAATAATAGTAATAGTAATACTAATAGTAATAATGATAACAACAGTAATAATAATAATAATAGTAATAATAGTAATAATAGTAATAGTAATAATAATAGTAATAATGATAATAATAATAATAATAGTAATAGTAATAATAATAGTAATAATGATAATAATAATAATAATAATAATAATAGTAATAATAATAATAATGATAATAGTAATGCTAAAACGTCCCAAAAATGAACCAAAATGTTCTCAGAATCTGTCAAAATGGGCCAAAATATGCCCAAAACTTGGCAAAAGTGTCCAAATATACCAAAATGAGCAAATAATAAGCCAGTTTTTTCCAAAGCTGTATCAAAATGCGTCGAGACTCCACCCTAATAAACCTTAATCTGTTAACAGGAACAGCAAACTTCAAAAACAGGCATCACGACTGTTATTAATCTGACAGTTAATCTCCAGTGTTCTGATTCACTGACTCGTCATTTCAGCTCCTGTAGTCGGTAACAGTCATTTTTCTCAGAAGTTTCTCAGTGGAAAAAAGGAACCTCCAGTTTAATATACTGAGTGATGATTGCCTTCTTTCATAGCGGCGCACAAACCTGGAGCTTTATAATAAAAAGAAGAGAAGAAACATAAAAAAGCCTTCAGTGAACAGTAAAACCTCAGCGTTGGAGCTTGTAGAAGACTTTAAATTACAGATTAATGCTCGGTTTAATCTCCTTTTCAACTTGTGTTTGTTCAAAAACTCAAAGAAGAAAACCGACTTTGTTCTTAACGAGCCTCGACGAGCTGCCGGCTTCTCAGCAGAACCACAAACCCTCGAAAACACTGATTAATCAAACCAACCGGGTCCTACAGGAATCATCTGTCACATCCGTCGCCCAGCTGTTGTCCAGCACAAACCATGAAAGTGAAGCCGTCTAATACATGATTCTAACCCGGTCTGTTTACAGCAGCAGTCAGTAATACTATTATTATTATTATGGTCCCAGAACCCTGCTGTTATTCCTGATTGTTATCATTTTACCGCCTTTTGAATCGCTATTTTGATCCCCTAAAAATCCTGGAAAACACATCTAACTTGGCACAAACATCAGACCTGGAGAGACGTTTGATACTTTGGAGGAATTCCACATGTGAGTGGCAAAATGGTTCAACAGCGCCCCCTAGAAAATTTAAAAAGGGGGTTTATATTCAGGTAGTTCCACCTAGAGCTATGATATTCAGTGCTCGTATGTGTCACGTCAAGACGCACAAAAAAGCCTCAAGAACCCACAATGCAACAGGAAGTCGGCCATTTTGAATTACGTGTCAGATTTTTGGTGAAACTTTCCAAATTTCCCAGAGTGAACTCGTCCTGGTGAGTAACTCTGAGAGGCCTCGAATGTGTCCAGCGTATACTACAGACACTGGTGAGCAACATTTATTAAAACGTTCCGCAAAAGTTTGAGGGCGTGGCCGTGGTGACCCGCGGCGTTGAGGCGTTTGGTCAAGAAAAAACAGGAAGTGATGTCGAAACTAGCCTGAACGTGATCCAATCAGCTTCAAGGTTTACAGGTGTGATCAGAGTCAGCAAGGATGGGAGAACCCGACCAACACTGCTCAAAGCTTTATTATTACTATTATTATTATTATTATTATAGTTATTATTATTATTATAGTTATTATTATTATCATTATTATTATTACTATTATTATTATTATTATTATTGTTGTTGATGTTGTTATTATTATAGTTATTATTATTATTATTATTATTATTACTATTATTGTTGTCTGTGAAAGGACTGAACACCACAGAGCATCAGCCTAAAGTCAAAGTAAACTTTATTTGTGTTTTACGCCTAAAAGCTCGACTAAAATCTGCTTCATGAAACAGAAACAAGAAGAAAAGGTTAAGAAAAGACGATGAAACATTCATAAAGTCGCTCCGAGGTCCTGATCTGTTGTTCTGAGGTGCAGAAAATTGTGTGGAGAATTAAAATTAATCCCTGGAATCTTAATTATGGATATTAAACCCTGACTTCTGAACACGTTCCGACACGTCTGCTGACTTTTCTTTATCACTTTCGGTTTGTTTCGAGGCTCCACTTCAAAAATTAAAGACAATATAAGAAAACAGAGACTCTGAAGCAGAAGAGCAGCGCGAGGAAGTAAAAGTAGAAACCGTCAAGAGTTATTATCCTGTCTGTAAGTTTGGATCAGAGGAAACACCGTAATATTCCTGCACCAAAACACTCATATATATATATATATATATATTTATATATAGAGCAGCTTTTTCTTTATTATTTTGGTAATAAAAATTAAATCTCTCAGCTGAAAAAAACCTAATTTGTGTGAAATTACAGAACCAAAACTTCCCTTCTGTTAAGCGCCATCAGTTGTGTCTAATTTTAAAATATATATTTATATTTTAACTTAAATTTAACAGTTTGATATATAAAATTAGATTTTTTCATTTGTAATTTAAAATAATATCAATAATATAAAAAATATTTGTTGAATCCCACTAAATTTATAAATTATTTTCTAACCTTTACAGTAAAATATTTAATTCTATGGTTCTTACAGGTTTATATGTTTTTATTTTCATTTGTACGTTTTCATTATATTTTTGTGGTATTTTTTACAGCGTAGATTCAAACCACAGCTCCTTCCTGTTTGCGAGAAATGTAGGTTTTTATTTTTAATTAAAGAATGAAAAATACAATATTTATCTACAGATTTATTGACAGGCTGCTGTTAATTGTCACTGATTGCGTCTAATTTAATTTTAGAAATGTATTAACAGTAATAAACTTAAATTTAACAGTTTAATGTGTTAAATCAGATTTTTAAATTTGATAATTTTAAATAATATAAATAATATTTAAAACATTTGTTGCCTCACACTGAATTTACAAATTATTTTAACCCCTTTATGTTGAAAATGATGTTCAATGTTGTTTGTAGTTGCAGGTTTTTGATGTTATTTTACTTTATTTTACATATTAGACACGTACATTTTCTAATCCAGTGGTTCTCAGCTGGTCCAGCCTCAGGACCCACTACGTCTCTATTAAAGAGTTTTCCTTTAAAAGCTCATCCGGCCTCTAAAATGTGAATATTTGCAGGTTTTCTCTCTGATCTGAAGGCGTTCGGGTTGTTTACAGGCAGTGAAACGCCTCAGACGGACCAAACATTCACTGATTCATTAGAAAAACCAGAAGTAACAGCTGCAGCTCTGCTTTCTACTCATCTACAGCGACTCTAAACGCTGGGTTTAAACAGGCAGAGTCAGACAGATGCAGAGAAACTTCACATTCAGAGGAACTCGACGGAACCGCAGTCATTACTAGACTGTAACTGTACGTGTTCTGGTGAACGGGAGCTTCTCATGTCTGGTGATGTGGTTTGAACACGCAACACGCTGCTTCTGCTTTTCTTCTGTTGAATCACTTTCTGAGAAACGCTGCTTCAAGTAAAACGAACAAACTGCAGGTTTTTATGAGGAGGAACAGCTGATGGAGGATTCTTACTGTAAATCTGAGGACTGGTTCGTTAGAAATGTGAGAATTAGCGGCGGCAGAGCGACACGCGACGCTCACGGTGCAGCGGAGACGGTTGATAGAAGAAGGTCTACCTGCTGGACCTTTAACTGGAAGGTAGTAGGTCTCTGAGTAGACGTCCTCGGCTGGGTTCTCCAGCTTGGCGTAGTGGTCCGGCTCTGCTTCCTCTACAGACAAAAATACAGACGGACACTTTTCAGCACCACGAAAACATCTGCAGTTCACAACAAGCAGCACCAAAATAAAAAACACAGTTAAACACCAGGATGAGAGGCTTTCCTCACTGCACAGGTTGGTTTGTGGTGATTTCTCTTCGGCCGTCTGCAGAACTTTCACCTTCACTTTGATCTGGTTGAGTTTCTCACCTTCACCTTCAGGTTTGACCTCCAGCTTCGACCCACTCGCTCCCTCTTCCTCGCTGGTTTTGCTCTCCGGCTTCGGCCCGCTCGCTCCTCCGTCCTCGGCGGCTTTGCTCTCCGGCTCGGTCTGGATCTCGTGCATCTCCATGCTGAGTCTCTTTTGAATCTCTAGGTTTCGTTTTCACCCTCGGACTCCGGACTCTTTCAGAGCTGCCTCGTTAACTGACAATGAGCTTATGTAACCTCCTGGTCACGGCAGAAACACAGTCACCAGATTAAAGTGTCAAAATGTTGATTCTGGCTTTTTTTTTTGTTCTACAGAGAAAAAAAACCCACAGAGTGTCTGGAGACAGTGTGAAGACAGAATACTTCCCCAATAAGATTCCTCCTGCTCTGTCCTTCCTCTAAACCATATGTAAGAAATAACTTCGGGGCTGGACCTGTTGGTACACATGCCGCCTCGCCTTCAGCTCCAGCGATGAGACGCTCTGCTGTAAGAAGATGCACGGATCAATAAACATTTAAATTAAGTTCCGCATTCAAACGTCCATTTCTTCTCCTCTGAGTCGGCAGACGGACACAAACAGAAACAGATTTTTTTTTTTTTGCTTTTTCTTTATTTTCCACAAAAGTTTACGATAATTTACAAAAAAAAAATACTATTTGCATTAAATACAGACGACTGAGAAAGATAATGAGAGCTCCCCCGACATAATTCACCAACGTTCTTTTACAATGCATTCTCCTCTTTAACTTCCCTCTTCACCGAGTAACGAATCGACATAACTTGAAGGTTCACTAATGAAATACTGTCAAAGGTAAAGCCAGCCACCAGCTCCTCCTCCTCCTCCTCCTCTTCCTCCACCGGTCAGGACTAATATCGTAGAGAATAAAGTGTTGTGAAGCGGTACACACAGCCTCCTCCTCCTCCTCCTCCTCCTCTCGTCCCCTCTCTGGTGTCTTTCTCCAGTCTTTTGCTCCTCCTCAGGCACCGTAGACGCTCTCGTTGCTGTAGGTCATGTAGAGGAACAGGTCCTCTTCGTGGTGCTCCTGAAGAAGCAGAAGAACACAGAGTTTAGCCCGAAAGAGCCGGACGAAGGCTGAGAAATAGAATCCACAGTGAAACATCTGTCGGAAGTTAAACCGATGGAAGTGTTTACAGCTGGACGAACAGAAATCAGACTTTTATCTCTGCTCACTGACGTTATGTTTGTTAACCTCTGAACCTCTGAACAGCAGCTTCTGTTCTTTTTAATCTCCCGTCTCTTTTTTCTTCACTGGGGTTCATTGTTTTTAAAGTCCTGCAGCTCTGTGGAGCCAAAACAGCATGAAGGAGGGAAAATGAAGGCTCCACATTCTGTAGATATCTACCTGTTTACATTTTTAACTAGTTTAATTCGTGTGTAAAACACTGCCTGCAGTTCAGCCGACTGTGACTGAGTGAATTAATTTGGTACCACCGATTTGTTTTTGGCCTTTTTTTAATGAAACCTGCAGAATGAAGTGATAAAAAGAAGTTTTCTGACACATGAATCGTTCGATCGGCTCTACCGGTTCTGGTCGTTGTGTAACAGATGATTCTTGTCGCTCCGAGTGTCTGAACCAGATGACGTTTGTTTAGTTCATCACCTCGTAGCATTAAGGTAATTAGCAAAACAGTACGGCCAGTCTGGGCAGAATGGACTGAGACACACCAGGAGGAATCTCACAGTATGTCGCTTTATTGATTTGTTAATTGCATTAATGCTAGAAGCTGGTGAACTCAGGAGATGTTATCTGGTCCAGACGAACAGAGCGACAGAGATCGTCTCTTTCACAACGACCAAAACCACGACAGCCGTCTGTTTCCTGAACTGATGCCAGAACAGCTCAGCAGGAACCATTTGGACGTATAAAACCTTAAAATCAACACAACACTAGCATCTACCTGACAGTTAAAGTTCCCTTCAGAGAGTTTCAGAGACGTCAGAACAATCCCTCCTGAAAATAATCCTGTTGAAATGTCATAAAGTGGATTTTCAGTTTAGATCTGACAGAACTGAGTCGTTTCCACCGAGAGCAAAGACCTGAACATCAGTGGAGATGTGACTTCTAGAAAATGAGAGACTTTTCGTTTTGATGATGAACGATAGACTTTTACTATTTTAATTTCTGTAAAATAAAACATCAGCATAAGCTAACTAACTGTTTCTCGAGGCTTCTGGGTGTTTGATAAAAACAATCAGCCGCTGAGGCTTTAAAGATGAGGTCAGGTTCGACACCGAGGGCCGAGTTTCACACGTTAATGACAGGAAGTGTTCGGAGCAGAGCGGTGGGGTTTGGGGTAGAAGTCTGTGTCTGATTTATCTGAAGGAATCCGTTGACCCCCGCTGGGCCCTGGGTGAGTTAGAGAGGAACGACTCAGATGTTTCAGCCTTCCTGGACAGACGCAGGTGAAAACTGAATTCCTTAACAGAAGAAGAAGCTAGAAAATGTTAATTCTACGCCTAATTTGACCCTGAGGAGCCTGAAAGCACACAGCCCTGCTCCTTCCCCAGACACACTGCTGACTGCCTGGAAGCCACATCACTTTCACAGTGACTCAGTATTAAATGGTCACTTCCTGTTTACTGGCAGACTGTCTGAGACAAAGACAAGTGCTGGCAGCAGATCTCTGGCATGGTCGAGGTGTGAAGACAGTTTAATTTACGTAGCTGTTAAACTGAGCGTCCGCCACGTCTCGTTTACCTCGTACACGGCGGAGAGCGGCGAGCTGGACGGAGGGAGGGAGTTGTTGACGAAGAAGAAGAGAGCCTCCTCCGGCCGCAGAGACACCCGCTGACGGATCAGGAAGCACAACTGGCCGACTGAAAACCAGGAAGGAGAGAACAGATGGTCAGGGAGGGTCACGTACCGCAGCTTTCATTTCAGACGAACAGGAAGCAGAGAAATAAGCGGTGGACCCGACCAGGGCAGCGGTCAGACCTCAGTCAGCACCAGAGTTCTATTTAAGTGTTAAAAACCTTCAAGGAAATGGCAAAATTAAAAAAACAACAACAGAACAACAAGCACCTGAGCTTCATGAGAGATGGAAGCACATTTTAAAAATAGCTCTGATGAAGTAAACATTTAAGTCACATGACTGATCAGCTGTTTCTGACAACATCAAACATGGCCGACGTGCTGACAGCATTCAGTTTGTTTCTTCTTCCTCTCATTGAAGGTTTTATGTGTTGAGAAACAGCTGCTTTGGTTTCAGCTTCTCTGTTGTTTGTTACAGCTAACATGGCAACAGCGCCACCTTCTGGTAAATGACTGGTATTATCTAGTATTATCTATTCTGATGTATAAATAGCCTCCAACGTCTGTTTTCATTTTGTACAGGACAAGCAAAGGCTATAATTCACTAAAATTTACTGACTTGATCCTCAGATATTAACTGTTTATCCTGCTGAGACACAGCACAGTGCTCCTCGTCTCATCGTCCTCTGAGATTCGTCTCTTCTGGAGGATTTGCTCTTTCCCTAAACGGATCTTCATGACATGAATTTGCACCTAAAACGCTCCAAACTTTACTTTAGACTTAAAAACACAGCCTCCATAATTCTCCAGCAGGAAGGAAGCAGGAAAGAAAGCGGCATGGAAACGAAAAACTCGATTCCAAATCACAGGACGTCTGCCTTCGGTGAGACGTGATCGATGATGTGAACCTTACGAGTTACAGATAGGACAGATTTGTACAGCGGTTATTAGAAATGGCAGAGAGTCTTCAGGCGATACGAAGGTTGAACTCACATTTTCTGTTTCATTTTCATTTCAAAAGTTCTCTTTAAATTAAGCTCAAAAGTTAAATGGAAACCAGGTGTTTGAATTACTGGAAGTCTGTTATAAATTAAAAGAAGACATTCTGACTCTTCATAATAAGAATGACTCAGTTTGATTTCCAGTGAATCTGGATAAAGCCTCCATGATTAAACCCTGACGCTGCTTTCAGGTGAATTCTTCCACCTTTGTTTTCACCTCTGATCTGTGTCATTACGAGGAGCAGCCCGACACGCTGGGTCTTGTTTTGTTTTGGGTTTTCTTTTTCCAGGACAGCTTCAGGTATTCAGACCTTCCATCGTTTGACAGGATAATACTTGCAGGGTTTTTCTATTAGCCTTTATATGATTTCCGATAATGAAATTCTTCTGTTTTTACATGCATCTCACCGTAAACTGCAGGTAGCAGATGTGTCTTTTTAGAATTATGGAGGAGAGGTTGTTGGGAATCTGATAACTTGGTATCAGAACCATGATTGGGTCACATTAGAGCTGATCTGATGGTATCAGTGTATTCAAGAAACTGTGATTTCAAACTGTTTTTTCCAAGAGAGCAGACAGACTGATCGTTGAAAGGTCCAATAAAGCGTTTAGTAGGTATCTAAATACTCTCAGGTGGTGTGTCTGATTTCTTCCAAACCTCCAAATATAAACGTGAGTAACACTCGTGCATCTGTTCACCTGTTAAATCTGAGGGCACGAGGTATTTCTTCTTGTCCAGCTCAGGAGCTCGAGACCTCTGAGCCCTTTCCACGATGATCTGGAGAGAAAAACACCAAAAATAAAACCCAGAGTTAAGAACGAGACTGACCGTGCTCACGTCCCATCTAAAAAACTGACATTACTGCCTGTAAAAAAACCACGTTAAAGATAAAAGCTCATGTTCTTCCTACTGACCGGTATCTTGTCGGGGTGTTTGGCCCGAACCCTCTCGCCCTCGGCTCTCCTCACCTCCAGTGGTACTGAGCGCTGGTACTGACTGCCCATCTGAAAACAACACCAGGAAACATCAAGTCCGTCACAATGGACTGATTTAGCAGCGGACAAAGGAGAAGGAGCAGCGTCTGACTTCACCAACACAGCATGCAGACAACAAGTGAGACGGACAGTCTGAAGAGAAAATCATTGTTTACCGCGGAGAAGACGCGACTCCCTTTAATCGAGTGTTCTGTAGAGGTCGTACTGGTCCCACTGTATTATATAGAAGCATCATAATATGTGTATAATATGATTTTTGTTTTCCCTGTCGTCTGTCTTCAGTCAGACTTTGAGGGCAGAACCAGGGAGGATTGTTCATGATATTCTGAATTAACAGGACTTTACATAAATGTGACGACATGTTGAATCGACTTGATCGAGCTGCAACAACTAATAAATTAATCAGCGACTGATTTTTAAAGAAAAAGTCGACATTTTCTGATTGCAGCTCCTCAAATGTGGATCAATCAGTTGTTCGGCCTCAGAAATGTCAGAAAACTGCAAAAATCGGTCAATTTCGCAATTTTCTGACTTTTCAGGGGTCAAACAACTGATAGCGGCTTCTTAAAAGTGGATCAATCAGTTGTTCGGCCTCGGAAATGTCAGAGAATTGCGAAATCAATCTGATAAGGTGGCGACTGTCCCGTTTGATCCAGAGATCTCCAGTTTACTGACCTAGAGGAGGAAAGAAACCAGAAAATATTCACATTAAAGGAGCTGGAATCACTGAAATTAGACTGCTCTTATTAAGAACTAGACTTTAATTTTACAGCTGACAACAAACCGTTTAACTGCTGTAGTTCTGAACCCTAAAGCGTTTGCCTCCAGGGCTACACGATGCTGCGTTTCAGCGTCGACATTGTGAGGTGCAGTGAGGCAAATGGACTCAAACACATCAGACCGCAACTTTTTTTTTTTTTTTGCTGTTTGACACAAAAACAAAAGTCAAACTGTTTTTATTTTCCATGACTGATTTGCAAGAGAAGTCTCTGTGACAGAACATTATGTACTCTCATTTAAGGAGGTCATTTAAGCTCATTTAAAAGAGTGTGTTGACAGGCAGGGCTGTAGTGGAGCAGCTACGGGACAAAAACACTGAATAAAAATCTACGAACATGTTTCAGCTGCATAAAGGAGGATGTTTAATAAAGACAGGTGCAGTCGTTGTTAGTTTGACTGTTTAAATCTGAAGATATAAACTATTTTAATTGTCTTTTCCGGTGTTTTTCTGCACTGTCAACAACAACAAAATCACTAGAGAATAACTTTTTATTTACAACAGTTCATCAAGTCATCTGCTGAAGATTTCTGCATTTCAGGAAAACATTTATTTCAGATTTTGATCATTAATGAGTTCAAGTCCTCAGTAATCAGAGTAGTTGATAGTAACTATAAATGTACAAGTCAACAACTAGTCGGTTAGTCGCTGCAGCCCAAACAAACCCAGCTGTTTACCTCAGCTGAGGGCGGAGTAAACAGTAAACAACGCTGTCAGTGCGAAGTAAACAAACATCCCCGCGTTGAAATTTCACTTCCTGGTCGGTCGGAACCAGAAAAATCCAGTTTGTGTGCTTTTATGAATCAGACCGTTTCTGGGCTCATCGTTACCGAGGCCACGTCACTTCTACAACAGCAGCACCGCCATCGGTTTAAAACCCCGTTTATTTGCATTTACAAACAAGAAAACAACCGACACAACCACAAGAACCGTTGGATTTAATTAACTGTCGCTGTTTTTCCACGTACATGACAATTAAACGCGTTTTTAAGAACTAAATGAGCCGTTGACGGTGCTAGCTAACAACGCTACAATGCTAACAGCTGCAGCTAACGGGTCAACAAGACGGGGCCGTTGACATACCTCAAAATAAGACAAAGACAAGGTTCACTGAGAAACAGGTCGGAAACAGATTTACTCCGCTGGTCCCTTCTGTCGTCAAGTTTTATCAAAAAAATGCCCGGCAGGATGCGTTTGCAGCTCAGAAAACTGTCATAACGGACGGGAATGTGATCGCTGTCAAAGATGTCGACTGGTCTACTTATTCTGCTCAGCGAAAACAACAACAAACACGGAGAAGCCCCGCCCTCCGCGCAGGAGAGCAAATCAGAGACGAGGACGCAGATTGACAGCAAAATATGACCAATGGAAGAGGAGTAAGGGCGGGTTTGCGGTGTGCTGATTGGATGAGTCTTGTTGTCATTCCGCAGCTGTGTGGCCCAGTTTTGCTGAGTGACGGCACTGATAACCAATAGCAGAGCTTGAAAACTGAGCCGGGTCGCGATGATGTCCCGCCCACGGTCACGCCCCGGCTGGGCTACGTGCGCAGCGTGTCTGACATAGTTCATGTTCAGTAAACAGCTGAGAGCCAAGCTGACAGTAGTTCTAGTTCAGCACACATTGTTCCACCAGATCTACATTTAGGGTGAATTTTTATTTGATCAGCAGGTTTGTTCTGACTGTAGATTAAATGAACAAGAGACGAAACACAGTTAAATGAGACGCTGTTGATGAATTTGAACTATTTCTGTGCTTTATTTACATTTTTCCTGCTATAAAAATCTCCAGACTGATTCCTCCTGTTCCTCAGTGATCAGAGTGTTCCTGTCCCTCCATCTGTCCATCAGTACTTCTAGTGTCTATCAGTCTTCCTGCAGGTCTCCACTGGGGTTTAGTTCCTCCAAGGTTCCATCTCCAGCTCTCTGAAGGCTTCCTCTCCATCCCTCTGCTCTTCAGCTCCTCCACAGGTTCTGGATGGATTCAGGTCTGGACTCTGGCTGGGCCGCTCCAGCATCTTCTCATGGTTTCCTCTCCTCCATAAATTCTCCACTCTGGCTCCATGTTTCACGTCGTCGTCCTGTTGGAAGCAGTTTCTCTGCAGACCGCCTGATGTTCTCCTCCTGATGCCGTTGACTCTGACCAGGCTGCCTGGTCCGTGGGCTGAAGAACAGCCCCAGAGCATCACATTCCCACCACCATGTTGGACCGTGGGGATGCTGCTCTGGGCCTGGGATCAAGTGATGAGCAGCAGCTTTCTTCTTGCTCTTGGAGAAGTGGAGTCCTCCTTGGTCTGATCCATGGAGACCAGCCTTGTTCTTCTGATGGACGTGTTGCTACCAGAGCTGCTCACATTCATCAGGATGCTCTTGGTGCTGGTCCTCGGTTTCTTCTTGGCCTCTAGCGTTCTTCCAGTGCAGGGCTCACGTCTGTCCTCCTAGCAGCCCTTTGACATGTTCCTCAGTGTGGAGCTCCTTGGACTTTTCCATCAGGCTTCAGACTGTGGACACTGGACCTTGGAGACACCTGGAGGTGACTTTCCAGCCTTTAAAGGTCTTGTGAGCAGCCACAATGTGCAGCTCTCTGTCAGTGATGGACCCTAACAGCAGCTCACTGAGCTCTTTGCTTTCAGCCACGACTTGGAGCCGACTAGTAGCTGACTAGAGAACCACTGCATCAGCTGTTCTACCTTCATAGTGGACTAGAACCTGGTGGAATGTCTGGAATAGGATGGAAACTGCAATTTCTCAAACATTTGCAACAATTTCAAGAAGTGTAAATAATATTGGATGTGGCATTTTTACTAAAAATCCACAATAAAACACAGAATCAGTTTAAATTCATCATGAACATCTCTAACTTCAGGTCTCACTGTTTTATTTGTGTCATTTCCAGCCAGAAGAAACCTGCTGGTCAAATAAAACCTCACTATGAATCCAAAGTTGGTGCTGAATCATTTTTAGACACAGAAATGTTTGCAGCTGATGTTGGTTTGAAAATGACCAGAAATGTATTCATTATGAAAGAAAAGAGCCACAGTCTGTTTCTGGAGGATGAACGATGCTCAGGTGTGTTTTTAATCCACCAATCAGAGTTTATTGAAATGTCTTCTGTAAAACGGATGAATCTCTGTGATTCTTTGATTTCTGTCGGCTACGATTCAAAATGCATCAAACGCTCCATCATTAGATTCTGTTCAATTTACACAAACAATAATACATTTTCCAAAAACAGAGTTTCTTGGAAAAGGTCATCTCCTTTAGAAAACATTGTTCTCAACACACAGGTCCACTGATGTCGTTCACTGGCTGTTTGTAGTTAACAGGTGATTTACAGTCTGTCAGGTTTCATCAGTTCATGTCTCTGCAGACGTTTGTTGTTCCACCGAGTGAAACAACCAGAGTGACTGAGATGCATCTGAACGGCGTCTCAGCTGCTGCTATGAGCTCAAACGTCTCTGAACGTCTGCCTCCAGCAGGTCAAAGCAGTCTTCTTTGTGGTGCGTTCAGGGTCCCCTCGGCCTCCGTTACTCTGAGCGTCAGACTGCAGCTGTGGCCGTTGTCAGTTTGAGGGCGTCTGACAGGTTTCGTTGTCGGACTCTGGAGTTGCTGATGGTCTCCAGGTGGGACTTTGGGACCCATCCCCGGTGTCGGTCCGACAGTCTGGTTCCCTCGACCCAGTCTGAGGAGGAGAAAGAGTCGGACAGGATCAGCTGAGAGCCTGTTCTGAACCAGCTACCTTACAAACGCTGCACAGGTGAAACGGTGGATGGAGTCGGTGTTCTTACGGTCGCTGCTCTGCTGGTGCACCAGAATAACATCCGCCTTTTCTAAGGACAGCTCATCCGGTTGCTGGGCGACGAACGCTCGGATACACTGCATCTGTTCAAAATCTGCACGAGAGAGAAAAGAAGGAGGTGAAGCTCAGTCATGAGAACCAGAGGGGATAAACTGCCTCTGAAGCAGCTCCTCTGAACAAACCAGCTGGACTCTAAACATCCATGTGTGAACAGAGTCGGTCATTATAAAGCTGCTGCTGCGAACCAACACTCAGTCGAGGTGTTCAGGACATCGAGGTGCTGCTTTTATCTGGGACCCAAATGATCCGAAAGGAGAGAACAAGCTGCTGTTTGTCTACATGTGATGATGAAGCTGAAATCAGCAGCTCACGGAAAAGTCACTCCTCGTTCTGCACTGAGGGACTCATCGTCTGTTTATCCCACATTTTAAAAATATAAAACTGTGTTAGACCTTTCAGGTAAACCATTAATGCTGTCTGAACCCCGATTTCACATGAGTGAAACCTTTATTCTACCTGTGAAAATGCACTAGCTTGTCCTGCTTTATTGCGTTTCCCTCCCATAGAGTCAAGCTTTCACAGATCAGAAGTTTTGTTGTGGAGCCTCTCTGGGCTCCGTAGAACCGTCTAGTTAAATGTTGGTCAGTCTATAAATAGTGTGCCGTTGTTTTTCTAATCTAATGAGGTCCAAGATTTTAAAAAAGGAGTGAAATCTCAGGTTTTTTCTGGCATTTTCCCACCAAACATAAAGGTTTGACGACTCACAGACTGAGTTATACAGAACCTCTGGCCTCTGTGGGACCATCTAGTCCAGATTAGAGGTTTTAGACCATCTGGACCTGGTCTAATGTGGACCAGATGGAAAAAGACTCTCAAGTCTCAGTTTTTTGCATTTTCAGGTTTCACGAGTTGGAACAAGGGTTTCAGGCAGCGTTGAGGCTCGATTAGGATGTCTGACGTGAGTTTAAATCATTAAAACGTGGATTAAACTGAGAATTGGTTCCATTTAAAGCACCGACAGCAACATAAATCGTATTCAGAGTGAAAATCCTCCTTTGTGACTTCCAGTCTTTCATGTCTAAAACGTGTATTTGAGAGTCTCGGTTTGCATTTCTTTAGACTCTGGTGACTCAGTTCAGGTGTGTCCATCATCCCAGCTGCCTCCGCCTCGTCATCACTCTCAGGTAAAAGCTCTTCAGTGCTCATATTTACAGTCTGTTAATCAGATTCTGCTCCTGTTCTCCCTCTGACCACTTCACTCAGTGGTGTTTCAGTTCCTGTTGCTTCTCCTTACTCATCGTTTTTACTGAAGATCCTAAACATGTAAATTATCTCCAACATGAACGTGTGGCTCAGGCTTTGTGCTAATTACTGCTCTGCTCCCATAAAACACTCGGTTCATCCACACAGGTCCGGAGCAGCAGGTGTCAGTGTTAAAGCTAACGAAGCTCTGCTAACACAGAAACCAATCAGGGTTATTGATCCCGCCTGCTCTTCCTCTGATCCTCTGGGTGTTTGTTATCTATTCTAGAACTCATCGCTCTGCTGTTTTGTCTTGTTTTAGTGTTTTTTCCACCCTCAGCTTTGGACTGAGCTGCTGGATTTCTTTAAAATCTCTTCTTAATTAAATCTCTTTTTTTTCATTCCTAATGAGACTTTTATTGCTTTTATTTTGTTTCCTTCTGTTGTCTTCTTGCTTTAACTTCAACTTTATTGTTTTTGATCGTCTTCTGCGTGTCCTGATTTAATTTTGTCTGTCAGAGTGCCTTATAAACTCTTGTATTTTAAAGTACTGTACAGATAAAGTTCTATTATTATTTATTTGAGCGCCCAGATTGGACGTAAAGATTTAACACCTCACCATGTTACCGACCTTCTCAGGACACTGTTCTGCTTTTTCCAGATGTGTAAATTCACCTCACCTGACAAAACAGCTGCAAGATGGTGCGGAAAGTTTTAGAAATCTGAATTTATTTAGGAAAATTAAATGCTCTTTCTTATTATTTCTGTCTATATGCTGTACTTGGACTTTTTAATGCTCTTCCTTAAATTGTAAATACTTTATTTCTCCAACCAGCATGATTTGCATGTTAATTGCAGGTTCGTTTTCACACTGATTTCCTTATTTTTCTTAGATGAAACGTGTGTGAGCTCCTTGAATTTCCCCTAGAGGATGAATAAAGCATCTAAAGCCTCCACCTGGAGTCTCTACAGGTGGATTTTCCAACACAACACAGGATTTAAAGTCTACCTTGTGCAGCAGAAAAGTCTATTTCCTGATGAGGCCTGGAGAGCGCCGATATCCAGCGTAGCTTATCGCTCCTGGAGGAGACAGAAGGTCAGAATGTTTTATCCTTGGCAGCTTTAAAGGCGTAGAAAGCATCACCTGATCCCAGCCGAGGCTCTTACTGTGTGTCGGTCCTGAGCAGCAGAGCTTTGTGCGTCATGTGCAGCCGGAACAGGTTCTTCTGCAGCGAGTGGAGCTTGACTCGGCAGTTCTCAGCCCGAAGGTCCGACACAGGAGAGTGATCGATGACGGTGAACCTTCCTCCTCTGAAACGGCAAAAGGAGAAAGGATGAGGGTGGAGGTGGAGGGTGGAGGGTGGAGGGTGGAGGGTGGATCACGATGACTCTGACTCACTCTTTCTGCAGTGACAGCAGCAGGTAGTCGTTGAACAGATGCAGGTAAACACTTCGCTCGGTGTCCTTCAGGGAGAAATCCATCAGCTCGGTGACCGGACCTTCCCTCACCAACCGGCGGGACTGACTGACCAGAGGAAGAGTCTGCAGCACAAACATACAAACAGCACAGCCATGACTGAAGGTTCATCTTCACCTCTGGACTCACAGTTGGACCTGCCAGGCTCACTTTTGACTCTCTAACTCCGATCCTGGTCCTGGAGGGCCTCCATCCTGCATGTTCTAGATGTTTCAATCTTCCAACACACCTGATTCAATGATCAGCTCATCTTCAAGCTCCATAGACATACATACGTAGACGCTGCATTGACTGTGGAGGGACGTGCCTAAAGCTCCGCCATCTTGGTACAGGGCTATCAGAGGGGGGAGTGAATGTAAGTCTATGGAGGTAAGAGGTACTCCACAATCTTAAAGTAGAATTATTCACTGAATTTTCCACCGATTTCCAAACGGTTTGGTTTGTTAAAACGTCACACATGCAGCTTTGACACAGGATGCTTGGATGCTTTTGTTCTATTTATGTCTGCCTGTCCGTCCTCCATGTCTGACGTTTGTAACAAACAATATATGTTGACAACTGATGGATTTATGATCACTTTTATAGTGCAGACATGTCATTCCTCTATAGACGTAATGCACTGTAGGGGCGAGTGGCACTGTACCAAGATGGCCGCCGCGTAGGCACGTCGGCTCCAATCGGCAGCAGCAGTCAACGCGGCGTCTACGTATATATGTCTATGGTCAAGCTCTGCAGAAGCCTGATAACGATCCTGATCATTTGAATCAGGTGTGTTGGAAGAGGGAAGCATCTCAGGCCTTGTCCACAGGTAGCTGGGTATCTCACAGAACGAAGATATTTTGTACGATTCTTTTAAAAACCAAAGTGAAGGTTTGTGAATCCTCCGTTTATGCGTCTGCATGTGGACGTCAAGAACCGGAGTTCTGCATTTTGAAACGTCACTGCCTACGACTAAACCTGATCCTACGTCTCATATGGACCCGTGTTTACATCCAGGAACAGTCTGGACGCCCTCACAAGGTTTCTGGAGCTGTTTCTTGTACAGGCCCAGATGCTGCTTCACATTCAACAACACAGGCGAAGGACGACGTTCAGGACGGTTATTTTCCATCACTTTGCCAGAAGCTCACTCTGATTGGACAGGATTGGGGAACTACTGCCCCCTAGAGGTCTGGGATGCTTATGAATGTGCTTAAAAACTCACTCCTGCGGTTTGGGGTGGAGGAATGTTTTCTAAAAATGAGGTGGTTGTTCGGAAGTTTTTTCTAGACGGAGGCAGGATATTCAGTTTTACAACAACCCGGCTACGAGTGGATGAGGTCTGAAACATGCTGGATGGGCCCTCGAGGACCGGGTTGGCCCCCCCACTCTAACTGCATCTTTATATCAAATATTGTGATTGGATTTAGAAGCTTCAGGTCAACATTCGCTGTGTAGCAGGTTTAAAACATCTGATGGAGCTTTAACACACGAGACGCAGTTTAAACTACATCAGATTCACTGCAGAAGGTTCAGCTTCTGTGATGCAACGTGTTCAATGCATCAATTTTTCATGTTGTGACATAAATTTGAGATCAGTTAATCATATTTGTGCTTCAAACTTCAGCTACTGGATGCCAGCTGAGTTAATTCCACCTGATAATCGGTGGTTTATTTGCAGTTTAAATCCCCCAGATTATTTCTGTTCCTTGGTTCAAACCAAGAAATGAAAGAATCATTTAAGGAGTCAGAATCAAAAAATGAAAAACTAATCAAACAGCATTTATTGTTTTAGCTTTTTGGCCAAACTATTGATTATATTATTTATTTGGAAACTGAAAACAGAAGTGAGGCGGAGCTTTTGTTTCACTTTAAAGCAAAAACATTTAAGTCACGTGTTTGTTTTTTGTTGGCGAACAGAAAAAATAGAAAATCAAACGTAAAAAACACCAAAATAATTTTTTTTAAAAATCAAGGTTTTGGTTTTGGAGATTGAAATTCAAAAATGAATTTGCAAAAACACCAAAATGGAGGATTTCCTGAGCTTGGTTTTTTTTTAAATAAACACCCGAAGTGAACGTGTGATTTCATTTTTCATTTAAATTCTAGAACGTTTTTGGCTTTTAAACCGAAAAGAAAAAGGTAAAAACTGAATTTACAGAGCAGGAAAAACAGAGCATTTGATCAGATCGACTGGTTTTTAAATTTAAAGTATGTTACAGATGTTAAACAGACACCAGATGCTCCATGTGAGGCTCCACAAACCTGCACAATAAGACGATAAAAGCTCCACAGATCAACTGAAACTTACTCTGCACTCAAAGTCGACTCTGGCGCTGAGGGACACCAGAGACTCGATGCTCTTCATCTGGGTGATGCTGTCGTTGCTCTCCTGGATCAGCTTCTCCAGCAGCTTCATGGCTTTGATGGCCTGCAGGGCCTCGGCTGTTCCAGGCGTCGTCCTCTTCACGATGTTCTGCACAGAAACGGTTCGGTTCAGTTCAGATTCAGACCAGAGGTGCAGGTTTGGGCATGTTTCAGAGGCGTCGGGCTCACCTGGACCAGCAGCTTGATTCTGGTGATTCTCTGGAAGGGAAGAACCAGGAAGGAGCGAAGAGGAAGCCTCTGGCAAACCGGACTCCTCTCCAGTTTGGCCACGAGCTGCTTGAAGTCCTGGTTCTCGTTCCTGGAGGGAAAAGACAAACCGACGCTCAGAGAAGGGAAAACAGCACAGCTGGTTAGTTAGAGAGGAAGCGGCTGGTTCCTACATGAGCCTCTGGTAGGTGGCGTCCTGGTACGACTGGTTGGTGAGGTAGGGAACATAAACCATCCTGAAGCGCTGGCAGTGGCGAGCGATGATGTCACAAACTGTGAAGTGCATGATGTCGGACTCAACCCGCTCCTCCAGCTTCGACAGAAAACTAGAAGAAAGAACCAGAATGTAAACTTAATGATCCCACAGATGGAAACAAACAGTCAGGTCTGGTAAATACTGATAAACAGGAACAACAGCAGCGAGTCGAGACCTGCACAATGTGGACTTCATGTCAAACTGAAACCGGATCCACTCTGAAAGGTTGCATCATTTCTAACAGGAGAATTTTTCCACTGATGAACGACCAAAAACAAATCCTTCAGAAGCACGATGTTGAAATTTCAGCCTCCAAAGTAGAAACTGAAAGAACCAAACTGAGTCCAGCTGTGATTCCAGAACTATTCATCCACTGTAGTAGTCCTGACCAGGTTCACACCAAACATCCTGGACTCCATCTGATCTTATCCTGGTCTCATGGTTCTACTGAGCTGTGGACATCAGAACCTCGTCAGGTCTGGACCTATGGACTGGGTCTATCTATGGACCAGGTCTGGACCTGTGGACTGGGTCTATCTATGGACCAGGTCTGGACCTGTGGACTGGGTCTATCTATGGACCAGGTCTGGACCTGTGGACTGGGTCTATCTATGGACCAGGTCTGGACCTATGGACTGGGTCTATCTATGGACCAGGTCTGGACCTATGGACTGGGTCTATCTATGTCTGCATCATGGCTCCACATGGAGAAGAAGTGAACAGAGGAAGTGAACAATGTGACTGTGAGACTGGACAAAGATGGAAAAGGATCCAGGAAGACCAGTGATCCACTAAGAACCAGTGAAGCCCAGTGTCAGCAGGAACCAGGAGGTCTAGAAGGACCATAGTAGCACTGATCAGAGCTCCTACAATGACTCCACGGACAGGGAACTACTTTCACTATCTAGCTGTGGACAACAGACGGCAGCTGCTTCACACTTGGACCAGGGCTGATCAATGGAGACCAGAGTTAGTGTGGAGCTCAGACAGTGTGGAGGAGCCTGGAGAACATCAACCTCTATGGACGGAGGACCACAACTAAACCTGGCTGCTGCTCACAACTAAACTTCCACATGGAGCTAAAGAAGATGAAGAGAAGCCTGATGGATGCTGGAGAACATTGTTTGGTCACATGAAGATCAATGAGTTGGGCTCAGATGGAGTCCAGAACCTGACCAGGACCACCACAGTGGATCATAGTCCTGACAGTGAAGCACGGAGGTGGAGTGTGATGGTAGATAAAGGTGCTGATGACGTTTAGAGATGCTCCATGAAGGTCTGAGGAGGAACCAGAACACTGGCTGACCACATGGAGAAGAGGAAGATTTATCCAGAGAACAACATCACACCAGAGCTTCTAGACCAGGACTAAGAGGAACCAGGACCTGGACAGTGAGAGTCCAGACCTGGACCCAGCAGAGGAAGGTAGAGCAACACAACCCCTCCAGCAAAGAGCAGCTGAACCCAACAGAGAAGATGAGAGCAGCAATGATGGACTCTGGTTTCCTCCATGCTGAGGAGGACTGAGTCTGTCATCAGGAGTAAAGGGGGACAGAGGAAGGACTGGAGGACCAGAGACCCTCATGGAAGACTTTAGTTTCACTGAGTTCCTGCTGTGGAGATGAATTTAATACATGAACCTGAACTGGTGGTTTGTAATCTGATTACATTAGTACTCTACTGTTAGAAGTAATCTGATTACTGTTAGAGGATGATGTTTGGAATCAACAGTAGTTCTCAGTCTTCCTGAACATCTCCAACCTGTGACTGATGGCTCTGACGTCAGCCAGCCTGGAGAACAGCCAGTTCCTGTCCTGGGTGGTCAGCTTCGCCCCGAGCTGCTTGGACTTCACAAAGTGCTCCACCACGATGTCCAAACTGCGGCAGTACGACGCTTCAGAAGTCACCACTTCAAATCTCACCTGGGGAGAAACAACAAGCGTTGAGCAAGAAGCCAGCAGGCAGTAAATCAGAGCTAACGAGGGCAGCCCGGCTTGTTTCCACACAGCAGGATTTCACAATCGCTGTGTTTGAGTTGACACCAGACTCTACCAGAGAAACACACACTCTGACGCAATCACATCCTCTGCCAAGACGCTGCTAATAAAGAGCGCTGGGAGGGGGATTCTAGGATGTGGCAAGTCTGAATATTCTGAGTGATTGTAGAAGTTTGAAGTGTGAAGAAATAAGAGCGGAAAGCTGATTCATGTCGGCCACGCTGTTTCCCACAAACCCCCTTCAGATGGAACAGAGATGTGAAATTACACCCAGAACCAGTCTGGTAGGAGGAATCAGGAGGTGAATCATTACAGCTGAGCGAAGGCTGTGATTTCTGCTTTAAACAGCTGCAATTAAAAATGATCAATTGAGTTTAAGAAGCAGGAGAAGCAGAACCAAACATTTCCTACAGGAGGTTTTAGTACCTGTAACTTTCCAGAGACTGATTCTTAGTTTTTACTAAACTAAATGGAAGAATTTCAAATTAAGAATCAAGAAAGGAGTCAACAGTTTAAGTCTCCGAATCATAAAACCTGCTAAAACAAGCCCATTATCTTAAAAACGATCTCCAAACTAAAACCATTCACCAAAGCAAGAATCCTAAAGTCGTGCAGCTGCAGCTTAAAGTTAAACTGTTTATTCTGCATGTTTAATTTGAAAGTCAAGAACGAACAGTTTGCACCAAAACAAACAACAGGAAGGACATAAAACTGTCCAACCGAGCTGTCAGAGGCTGTAGAACTGTTTTCGGCTGAACTGCAGGAAGTGTTTCCACAGAGCAGAGAGGAGACGAGCATTAGAGCTAATGCAAAATGGAGATTATGACATATCAACACATGAGTGTCAGGTCAGGACAAAAATGAGACACAAAATGAAAAGTGAAAAACAGAAAGGAGACAAGCTGTTTACTGACACAGCTTTAGTTTAGTTATTTAAATATATATTTAGTTAAATAACTAAATATCTATAATATGCGAAAACGACACTGTCCCAAAGAGACATACGAAAAGCAAAGACAAGACAAAGAACGACACAAAACAAGAAACACTTAGGACAAAGTGAGAAAAATGAGACAATGAGACACAAAATGAGAAAAATGAGAAATAAACTGAGAAAAATAAAACAAAATGACAAAAATGAGACAAACTCAAAAATGAGACAGAAAATGAGAAAAAAGAGAAATAAACTGAGAAAAATTAGAAACAAAATGAGAATAATGAGAAACCAAAAAATGAAACACGAAATGAGAAAAATGAGACAGAAAATGAGAAAAATGAGACAAACTCAAAAATGAGACACAAAATGAGAATAATGACACAGAAAATGAGAAAAATAAGAAATAAACTGAGAAAAATGAGAAATAAAATGAGAAAAATGAGAAAAATAAGGCAAAAAGAGAAAACCGAGAAATAAACTGAGAAAAATGAGAAACTGAGAAAAACTTTACACAGCATGAGAAAAATGAGAAACAAAACAGACAGGATGCAAAACTGTATCTCAGAGCTCGTAGAGTTAGTAAAAATATAAATAATTATATATCTACAGTTTGTGGAGACAACATGTTTTCCAGTGTTGGTAAAATCTGAGGACACTTGGAAACATGTTGATTCAAATAAATGAGAATTTTAACTCATTCTCATCTTTGTTTTATGACTTCTGGCCTCCTAACTGTGTCTACTTGTTTCCATGGAGCTGCAGGACTTTATATTGTGGTGAAAAATGAACCACAGTGAAGAAAAACGAGAGAAAAACCTGCTTAGAGTTCAGAAAGTTAAAGTAAAATCAGAGATAAGTGTTGTTCACGTGACTCCCTGATTAGATCTGAAGGTAAAATCCTTCATATACATCATGTATATCATATAGTCTCAAGTGGTACCACCTGCCTTCATATATATGTATCATATATTCTCAGTATCAGCTGGTCAGTTTCACCTCCTGCCTTTATAAACATCATGTCTGGTCAGGTTTACCTCCTGCAGCCTCCTCTGGTCCTCGCTCAGCTCCTCCAGCTCCACGCTGTTCCTGACTCCGGGCAGCTCCCTCCACAGGGAGGTCGACTGGGTGCTGAGGGAGATGGAGAGTCGGGGGGACGACGAGCGGCGCTCCGTCCTGGGGGGCTCCGGCAGCGGCAGGCTCTGGGTGCTGGAGATGGAGCCGCTGTGGGTGAGGGAGTGGGGGTGAGGGATGGCAGGGAGGGGAGGCAGCGGGCGGCGGGCCGGAGGAGGTGATGGAGCCGGGGATGGAGTGTTCTCCTCACACACCGAGAGGACGTCCGAACGGGCCTGACGGAGGATCTCAAAGTTCTGAGCTGCTTCACTGTACTGCTGGTAGAGCTGAGCAGCATCTGGAGGATGGAGAGGATGGAGGAGGTGGAGGAGATGGAGAGGATGGAGGAGGTGGAGGAGGTGGAGAGGATGGAGGAGATGGAGGAGATGGAGGAGGTGGAGGAGATGGAGGAGATGGAGAGGATGGAGGAGATGGAGGAGGTGGAGGAGATGGAGGAGATGGAGAGGATGGAGGAGATGGAGGAGATGGAGAGGATGGAGGAGATGGAGGAGATGGAGAGGATGGAGGAGATGGAGAGGATGGAGGAGATGCAGGAGATGGAGAGGATGGAGGAGATGGAGAGGATGGAGGAGGTGGAGGAGGTGGAGAGGATGGAGGAGATGGAGGAGATGGAGGAGGTGGAGGAGATGGAGGAGATGGAGGAGATGGAGAGGATGGAGGAGATGGAGGAGATGGAAAGGATGGAGGAGATGGAGAGGATGGAGGAGGTGGAGGAGGTGGAGAGGATGGAGGAGATGGAGGAGATGGAGGAGGTGGAGGAGATGGAGAGGATGGAGGAGATGGAGGAGATGGAGGAGGTGGAGGAGATGGAGGAGATGGAGGAGATGGAGATGGATGGAGATGGAGGAGATGGAGGAGATGGAGGAGATGGAGGAGATGGAGAGGATGGAGAAGGTGGAGGAGATGGAGAGGATGGAGAAGGTGGAGGAGAAGATGGAGGAGATGGAGGAGATGGAGGAGATGGAGGAGGTGGAGAGGATGGAGGAGATGGAGGAGATGGAGAGGATGGAGGAGATGGAGGAGATGGAGGAGATGGAGGAAGGATGGAGGAGATGGAGGAGATGGAGGAGATGGAGGAGATGGAGAGGATGGAGAGGATGGAGAGGATGGAGAGGTCAGAATAAAACCACAGAGGAAGAACTCTGGTATTATGGTCTGTAGGAGAACCTCCTGAAGGTCTGAGGGCAGCAGAGAGAGATGAGGTTTAAAATCAAACTCAACGTCTGGTTTTATTTAATTTTATTTTTTTTATTTGATTTTATTTTAGATTTGATTTTATTTAAGATTAGATTTTCATTTAAGTTTTTAATTTATTTCATTTCATTTTATTTTATTTCATTTCATTTTATATTTGTATTTTATTTAAGAATTTATTTTTATTTTGTTTTCCATTTCACATATTGAATTAAGTTTTTACTGAATTGAATTTTTTTAAATTTATTTTCTTTATTTTAGATTTGATTTAATTGATTTTGGATTTGATTTGATTTTAGATGTATTTTTTTTACTTTAGATTTGACTTGATTTGTTTGATTTTAGATTAAGTTAATAACCTTAGAGTACAATCCGTTACTGCAAATAAAAGTAAAATGGCTAAAATAAGACTGGAAGTATGAAGTAACCCTGGCAGTGATTCTGAGGTAGTAAAGTAATA
Organism: Dascyllus trimaculatus; assembly: GCA_024666655.1. Taxonomy (NCBI): domain Eukaryota; kingdom Metazoa; phylum Chordata; class Actinopteri; family Pomacentridae; genus Dascyllus; species Dascyllus trimaculatus. The sequence continues at coordinate 1,053,793 of CM045451.1, forward strand.
TTATCCATGATAAACTAATAAAGCAGGTTAAACTTAGATACTCCACATGATGATGAGATGCTGCTCTGACTTCTCCTCCATTAATTAATTGATCTGTTTATTCCTCCTCTGTTTACTTCCATCTGACTCGTCTCTGCTGCTTCCTGTTTACGTTTCCTCACTTCCTGTTTGATGGAGTCTCTCAGGTCCAATCATGTGTTTATCGTCTGTTTATGGCTCTGTGCTGTAAAATGTGCTTCATGTTGAGAGGACCAGAGGAGTGGAGGAGCAGAGAGGAGACGCAGCTCCTGTTTGCCTTCGACATTCCTTCTCTGAGGCTGGTTGGAATGTGAGGCAGCAGCTGTTCTCGCCTCCAGTCAGGAGGAACTCATGCAGGAACCTGCCTCTGGAGCCTCCCACAAACATGCTCTCCTGCCCCACTTCTGCAACGATCCACGTGAATCACTGATCAGGAGGAGCGACTGCCTTCCAGAAAAGGCCGCTGTGCACGGCGACGTCCCTGCAGCCGCTCGTCTGAGTAAGGAGGTGAATCAGACGCTGAGGGGAAACGCTGCAGCGTCACCGAGCTTCCTGACCACAGACACGACCTGAAGCACGTCACGGAGGGTTTCTGACAGCCGGGATCTAAACACCGGTGGAGCAAAGATACTCACTGAAAAAGCGGGAGTTCCTTCTTCGTTTGCCGATGTTTTCCAAGACATTCCTGCTGATCCAAGAAGACAAAAAAAATACTGTCATTTTAAAAAACAACGAAACAAAAAAATCACTGAATAAAAATAGAGAATAAAGATAAAGATCAGCTTCATTTACCACGAAGGAAATTATTCTGACAGAACAGAAAATAGTGAAATATACACAGAGACAGAAAGTGTTAAATAGAAATCAAATAAAAATAAAAAAATAAAAAATCAAATAAGAATACAAGTACAAAAAGCAAGTGCAGAATACTGCCGAAAAATAATAAAATAATATAACATAAGTACAACAAAATTTAAGCTAAATGAGTAGAAGATATCAGAAGGGAAATAAAAATAAAATAAATGAAAATATAGAATAAAGATAAAATGAAATATATGGAAATATAGAATAAAGATAAAATAAAAAAGATAAAAATCTAGAATAAAAATAACATAAATAAAAATCTAGAATAAAAATTAAATAAATAAATAAAAATACAGAATACAGATAAAATAAAATAAATGAAAATCTAGAATAAAGTTAAAATAAAATAAATAAAAAATCTAGAATAAAGATTAAAATAAAATAAATAAAAATATAAAATAAACATATAAGAAAATAAATAAAAATATAAAATAAAGATAAAATAGAATAAATGAAAATGTAGAATAAATATAATAAAAAAATCTAGAATAAAGATAAAATAAAAATAGCAAGAATAAAGATCAAATAAATACATCAAAATCTAGAATAAAGTTAAATTAAGCTGTGCGAAATCACGACTGCATTGTATGAAAGAAAACTTGTCATACTAGATCAGAGTGACGTCCATTAGAAACTACATTCAGGATTTTCTGCACTGATGTTAAAATATAAGATGGTTCTGATTGAATCACACAGCATTAAATGACAGTCAGCTTCATCCAGTTCTGGTAAATTAAACGCCGTTAAACGTCGCTCACCTGAGCTCCACTTCTCCCCAGCTCTTACTGCGATTGTCCTCATCGTCTGGAATCAGAAAATATTCATTCTTGGAGACGTTATAAAGCAGCATGTCCCTGTGGCTGAGGGTTTAACGCAGCACTCGAGTAGGAATAAATAGGCAATAAGTTAAATAAATAGGGGTTAGTCAGGTTAGTGAGCTTCAGAGGCTGCTCATGTTGTGTCTGACTGAGGATCAGCTCCAGCCTTTTCTGTCTCCACCTCCTGATCTCCACCCACCACCTGCACCCACAGCACCGTGACGCACTTTCCACTTCAGCCATGTGGGGCTTTTAGATCAGATAACGTCCTCGGGCTGATGTCTGCCTCAGATTCAGGGAAATTCTCAGAAAACAAAACCGAAAAAAAAAACAACACAGCCAGAGGAGAAGATGAGGAGGTTATGACGAAAGCAGAGAAACACACACGGCTCTGTTTACAACCTGTCAGCTGGAACTTACTGCTATTAGAGTTTAATTTACCGATTTAAATTCATGTATGGTGGCGGGAACTTCACTCTTTCTACCGTAAAAACCAGATAAAGTGTTTCGATTTTACTCTAGAAGTTTGGTGTGAAGCTCAGAGTTGGATTCTTTTAAACGTAATTTAATATCTGACTGACGACAGGCGTAAACATGAAACAGGAGGGAGTCGAGGAAATCTAGGAAAGACACTGAGGAAGCTGACTTGTTGATATGTGAGTTTAAAAAAAGTTAAGTTGAGCGTTTTTTATAATGTTTACGGTAATTTGTTGAAGAATTTCCTGTTAGTTTTGTCAAATTACACCTAATAAACCCTAAAATCACCAAGAAGTCTATTATTTTACATGTTAACTGTAAAAAACAAACAGAAATGAAGTAAATAAAATAGAAAATCTGCCTTTTTATTGTTAATCATCATCATTTCACTATTCTACTGTATTTAACTCATTATTTCACAGATATTTAAAAGAATATTTCTAATATTAAGAACTGATAAATGGTAAATTAACTGTTCTTGAAGGGCGTCAACGACATTTCCACGATTTAATATTGTTTAATTATACTGTAAAGCTGGGTGGGATTGTTAATCTAAGAGAATTAAAATAGAATATTGTGTTAAATTCAATTAAAGGTGCAGATTAATGTGATCTAATGTCTGCAGTGTTGACCGATTAATAAATTATAATTAAAAGGAAACACTGGGAGTCTGATCTGAGGAGAAACACTGCAATAGTCTTATGATTTTAACTGTAATTGATTGAAGAATTTAATAATAATAAAAAGTAAAATCACAGAAATTAGTTTCCATGTTGACTGTAAAAAGAATCTAAAACTGTTAATTAAGTGAATAAAATTTGCCTTTTATAGAAAATAACTCACTATTTTATCGTCTTACTGAATTTAACTCAGTCAAAAGTGTCGTTACTTTAAAGAAATATGACTTTAACTTATATTAATCAGTAAAAAATGGACAACATTTTTACACTTTACGATTCCTGATTGTTTAATTATCACTAATAATTACCGTAAAGTCGGTAGTAAAGTAACAGTGAAGTAATATTAGATTTAAAGTGCAGAATTAAACTTGACTTTTACAGATTAACTTGGAATAAATTGATCTCTTCTACAGTCGTGGGTCTGAGTCCGTCCCGTCTGTCTGTCCTCCGTTTACCTGTTGCAGAGAATATTCTGGTTCTGCGGTCTCGGCCGACACCTTCCTCCTCCTCCTCTTCCTCCTCCCCGTTTCTTCTCTCCATCGTTTTACGGATTCCTCTCCTTCGGATTCGAGCCTCGGGGCCCAGATCCCGGAAGCTGCAGGAGCTCGTCACCGTCCCTACTTTCCCCTTATCCACCTCCACTGCTTCTACCTCCTTCACCTCCTCCTCCTCCTCCTCCCCCTCCTCCCCCACCTCCCCTGCTCCTCCCTCCTCCTCCTCACCCTCTACAGAGTCGTAGTTCAGAATGGGGCAGCTGCTGGGTTTGTACAGAGTGTTGCTGACGCTTAAAAACATCTCCACCTCCTTCTGTTTGCTCCCTGCCTCCTCCTCCTCCTCCTCCTCCTCACCTCCCTCCCCACCTCCATCCCTCTCCTCTGGACCTCCCTGTGTGTCCGTCCTCCCCTCTGTGTGATGCTCTGTGTTAGTTTCAACATGCATGTCTGGAAGCGGCTCGTCATGCATGAAGGCTCGGCTCGGCCTCGTACCTCTCAGTTCCTCCAGCAGCTCCTCCTCCTCCTCCTCCTCCTCCTCCTCCTCCTCCTCCTCCGACTGATCCTCCTCTGGTGTTAACTGGACACCAGGCGTCTCCTCTGCAGGCTCCTCGGTCTCAGGTTGAGGTGCGCTGGATTCGTCCACCCCCTGCTCCTCGGAGCGTCCCAGGATCTCCCGCACCACGTCTTTGGCCCACTTGAGGTGAGGAGCCTGGGAGTGCCTCTTGGGCTCCTCGGACATGCTCCAGGCCCCGCTCATCCTGATCCGGATGGCCTCCACCTCCTCGGGACTCATGGCTCCGGAGTTGATCTGGTCCAGGAGAGGCTGGATCTGCTGAAAGTCCACCTGAGAGCAGACGTCAGCGTAGGGGTTCCTGGGGAGAGGGGAGGTCTGGTCTCCTGCTGCTGGGTCTCTGTTCTTCTGCCTCCATTCACTGAGGAGTCTTTCGGTCTGGGAGTCTCGTTTCATCGTCCCCACCTCGGCGTACGGGTGCTCGGGTTTGCTCCTCATCATGACTCTGAACTCCTGGAGCTCTGGGGACTCCTCGGTGTCCTGGGTGGTGTTTGGGTGTTGGTGTGGCTCGTCTCCTCCGGTCTGAGCAGCCCTGGACCGGGGCAGAGTCTGTCCAACCACACAGAAGACGTACTTGGTCTCCTCCCGCCCCGTCCTCCACTCCTCCTCTCCAGGTGAATCCTCTCTGGAGCCCCAGGACTCCCGACAGTCCACAAACTCCTCGTCCTCCTCGTCCTCTCTGTCTCCGCTGGACACGGTGACGAAGCCGTCCTCTCCCGACGGCGTTCTCTCCCCTTCCTGTCTCCAGCCCGCATCACTTCCTCCTTCGCTGTCTTCTGAGCGTGCCCAGTAGTCGCTCCCTCCCTCTTCCTCCCTGTCGCTGTCCTCTGTGTTATCTGTCCCTCGGCTTCCCTCCACCCCTCCATCGCTGTCAGACAGATGCTCCTCCTCCACCTCCTCTCCGTCCACACTCACCTCCTGTGTCTCCCCCTGTCTCCCCCTGTGTCTCCCCTCCTCTGCCTCCATCTTCCTCGTGCGTCTCTCTCGGTCTAACGATGTTTCTCTGGTATTCCTCTGCGGTTCTAACCACATCCTCCTCTGCTCTGACGCTCCCCCTGCCGTCTCCCCTCCGTCTCTCTCGCCTCTCCTCTCTAAGTCTCTTCTATCTTTGTCCCTCCTGATTCTGGGCTCGCTGTCGCTGCTCCACTCGCCGCTGCTCTGGGCTCGTGGTGGAGGTCTGGGAGCTTCTCTGTTCTGCTCTCTCCTCTGGTACCTGAACGCATCGTCCTCCCTCCTGTCCTCCCTCCTGTCCTCCCTCCTGTCCTCCCTCCTGTCCTCCCTCTTGTCCTCCCTCTTGTCCTCCTTCCTGTCCTCCTTCCTGTCCTCCCTCCTGTCGTACCTGTCCTCCCTCCTGTCGCTCCTGTCCTCCCTCTTGTCCTCCCTCCTGTCCTCCCTCCTGTCGCTCCTGTCCTCCCTCTTGTCCTCCCTCCTGTCCTCCCTCTTGTCCTCCCTCCTGTCCTCCCTCCTGTCGCTCCTGTCCTCCCTCTTGTCCTCCCTCCTGTCCTCCCTCCTGTCGTACCTGTCCTCCCTCCTGTCGCTCCTGTCCTCCCTCCTGTCCTCCCTCCTGTCCTCCCTCCTATCCTCCCTCTTGTCCTCCCTCCTGTCTTCCCTCCTGTCGCTCCTGTCCTCCCTGCTGTCCTCCTTCCTGTCGTACCTATCATCCCTCCTGTCCTCCCTCCTGTCCTCCCTCCTGTCCTCCCTCCTGTCCTCCCTCTTGTACCTGTCTGTCCTCCTCCTGGTCCTGTCCTCGTCCCTCTCCCTGTCTCTGTTGTTGTCTCCTTCGCTCCTGCTGTTCTGGTAGATCACCTCCTCTCTCTTGGCCTTGTCCCTCCTCGTCTCTCTCTCCTCGCTGTCTCCTTCGCTCCTCGTGTCCCTCCTTCCCTCCCTCCTCTCTCTCCTGTCTGGATGAACCTCCCTTTCTCTTCTCCGGTGAGGAGAACTCACCCTGACCTCCTTTTCTCTCCTCCTACCTTCGTCCCTCGCCCTGACCTCCACGTCTCGTCTCCTGTCCTGAACTCGGACGTCTGGTTCCTGGTTCCTGTCTCTGGGTCGGACCTCCTCTCGGTGCCAGGTCCTGTCTCTGTCCCAGGCCTCCTCCTCTCCTCTCCTCTCCCTCTCCCTCCTCTCCCCTCTGTCGTCTTTCCTAACTCTGGGAAACGTGTCTCCTTTCTTCGGGACTCTCCTCTCGTCTCTCTGGGCCTCCTTCTCCAGGTTGGACAGAGGTCTTCCATTCCTCCCTCTGTCCTCCTCCTGCCTCCTGTCTCTCCTCTCTCCATCCCTTCGTCTGTCTCGTTCATAGTGTCTCTCCATCGCGTCCATGTCTTTGTATCTCGGTTTGTCTCTCATCTTCACAGCTTGGCTCTCTCTCCTCCGGACCTCCTCCAGGTCTCGGTCTCGGTCTCGGTCTCGGTCTCGGTCGGACTGGGCGGTCATGGCCGGCCTCGGACTGGGATCTCTGGAGATTCTTCCGCCCGGCTGGAGCTTGTGGTCGGACATGTTGGTGTTGGAGTCGAGGAGGCTGCAGTTCGGCCTTTTGGTCCCCATTGGAGCATAATTTGGAGAAACCTGAAGGAGACAAGACAGGAAGATCTGAGGCGTTATCGAGGGCGAGTCGGCAGAAGTGCAAGATGAAAATTCTACTTCACAGATTTAGATCAACCTTTAAGTTTAAATAGACGTCCTGGGTTGACATGATGTTGCATGAACTTAACATTTGGTGCAATTTAAACTCAGATTTCTGCGTTAGTTGACTGAAAGCTGAAGTAAAGTAGGGAATTCTTCACCTCGAGGTCAGAATTTGGACACTGGAGCAGCTGAACTTTCAAACTTTGCCAGCTTATAAACCCGTTTTCAGAATCACAGCAGCTGAACATTTAAGAAATGTTTCCAAATAACACGAATCAAACTATTTGGAGAAACCTAGAAGAGACAAGACGGTAAGATTCGAGGCGTTATCGCTGGAAAATGTGCAAAAATGCAGAGCTGCAAGGTGAAGATAGTAATTTACTGATGTAGAGATCAGCCTTTCCAGCTGCAGACATGATGTCGACGGGCTAACGATGCGTCGGTTTTCATTTAAACTCAAATTTCTGCATCAGCTGATTGAAAACTGAAGTAAAGTAAGGCGTTCGTTAGAGGAGCTTAACTTTTAGAATGTGCAGAACGCCGACAAGTTCCTTTTAAATAACTCAAACGAGTTGAAATGACCTCATTTTTATGAGTAATCGACGAACATCTCGTGTCAGTGCTGCCAGTTATTTAATCATTCCTCTGTTTATCCTCACAAGGACGGTTCACAGTTGAAAGTAATCACACCAGAGTTAGCACCAGAAGCTAATTTGCATGTGTTGGTCTACCTGGGCAGGTAAACAACAACAAACAAACAACCACAGAGTAATAAACACATGAAACAACTCAAAACCCAGCAGCAGCCGGTTTAATATGTTAGAGCACTTTATTTTCTTTGCTTCTTTGGTTTCCTCTGGTTCTTTTTAAATGCGCTGAGGAAATAAACTTGATCTGACCGAACGTCAGCAGCCGTCTGAGCTGAAGAGACGTTCACACCAACAGTAGTTTTGTCTTTGTTGTTGAGCCCAGAGGTTTCTACCAGTAAAGAGGAGTTTTATTACTGTTTAAAGGGAATCCAGAAGAAGCTCCTGAGGCGTCCAGAGATGACATGTGCTGTGAATTCTGCTTATAAATTAACCTGAACTGATCTGCAAGTCAAATTAAACAGACTCAGGTGCCTCCTGTTCCTCTTCATGCTCTTCGTTATCGGTGGAATGTCAGTTTTTGGGGTTTTACTGCAGCAGTCCAGCAGTTTTCACCCTGGATTTCCATTTTGTCTCACTGGATCTCTCCTTTCCGAGCTAATGGCTGCTCGACTTCAGCAGCAGAGGCCTGAGAAAAGGTGACACCCAGATCGGTAAGAATGCAGCACAGACCTGCAAAGCGCCGCATGCCAGGAAAAGCCTTTCACACAGAAAGCGAGGCCCTGTGACACATAGGCATGGCATGTAGCATGTAAACCACAGCTCGACCTGATCTGGGCTCGATGCGGAGCTCCAGGCGTGGCCACCTGAAACAAGCAGGCGTTAAAAAACAGACTCACCTGAATGTAGAGTCCCGGGGAGTTCTCTCTGTCGGCTCCCCAGGTCCAGCTCAGCTCAGAAACATGAGATTGCACAACTCAGAAAAGCCCCTGCTCTGGCTCACATTGTCTCAGTGACATGAGGAGGGTTTTTTTCGGTAAACTGAGCTGCTTTTTCCCTTTTCTGAGAAGTTAATGTTTACGCTGAGCTCTGCCGCTCTGCCTCTCGCTGCCTCTCTGGCTCCCCTCCTTCCTCAAATTCCCAAACAAGTCTGAACAGATTGACACTTATCTCTGCCCTCCTTCTCTCCCTCAGCCTCGTCCTCTCTCACCCTGCTGCTGCTCAGCTCTCCTCTCATAAATCAGACTGAAGCCCGGCGGTTTGTCCACCTCCTCGGTGCTGCTGCTCTCTGGCTGGACCCTCCCCTGGCTAACAAACACAACACGGCTCTCTGCCCCGTCCTGCTGCCATTCTTCTCTCACGACACACAGGAAGTGCACCTCCTTGGTGAGCGTTTCTTGGAGCAGCGATTGGCTGGTTGTGAGTGGCTGGGTGTGTCTGAGCAACACACACTCAGGTGAGGCCTGAGATAAGACCTGGAGGGGGAGGGGAGGCCGAGGAAGCCTTCAGTCCAAACCCAGAGAGGAGAGAAAGTTAAACTGCTGCTGCTTGTTTTGAAAACCCAGATGAAGAAATCAGAGGAGGAAACCGAGGAGGAGGATTAAAGACGGAACTGTTGAGCCCTGACTAATTTACTGTGTTGATTAAATGCTGAGCAGAGCTGGAAGGAAAAAACAAAGAGCCATGACTCAGTGTCATTAGCTTTACTGGCTAAAGACAATAAAACCAGCATGATCCCAGTATGTCCCAGTCTCTTTATACTGGTTCCCAGTATGTTCCAGCCTCTTTAAACTGGTTCCCAGTATGTTTCATTCGCTTTTAAACTGGTTCCCAGTATGTTTCAGCCTCTTTAAACTGGTTCCCAGTATGTTTCATTCTCTTTAAACTGGTTCCCAGTATGTTTCATTCGCTTTTAAACTGGTTCCCAGTATGTTTCAGGGTCTTTAAACTGGTTCCCAGTGTGTTTCATTCGCTTTTAAACTGGTTCCCAGTATGTTTCAGTCTCTTTAAATTGGTTCCCAGTATGTTTCAGGGTCTTTAAACTGGTTCCCAGTATGTTTAAATCATTTTAAACTGGTTCCCAGTATGTTTCAGCCTCTATGAACTGGTTCCCAGTCTGTTTACACCATTTTAAACTGGTTCCCAGTATGTTCAGCCAGAGTTTAAGGTTTTTTAACATTGATTTTTGTTAAACTTTTGTTTTTATTCCTCTTTTTTAAAATCAGATGGTTTTTCTGAATTTTGAAACTCTGACTTTTATTTTGAAAGGTTTCATTAATAAAGGTTTTTAATGTTATTATTTTTATTATTTCCTCAGTTTTGTTTCACTCCAGTAAAACCAGTAAAGCTTCCCTTCCTTCAAGTCTTCTGATCAGAGCTGTTCTAGTTCTGTTTAACAATCAGTATGAATCAGATGTTCTGAGCTTCTTCCTGTCGGTTTAACTCTGGTTCCTGGTTCCTGGTTCAGGTTTTATGGGACTGAGCTTCATTTCACTGACAGGTTCTTCTTCAAATTCATCCAGTTCATTCACAGGGAGGGAGTCAGAGTCAGTCTGCTACTTTATAAATGATCTGATGGAAGTTGTTTAGTTTCTGTCAGAGTCAGACGTGATTCTTAGATTTATTGAACCCGACCTTTAAGAACCCAGACGTCCACAAACACAGAGATCAACCAGCAGAGCTCCGGACAGGCTGGACGTTCTCATCAGCTGATCCTCCAGGCCGTGTTCACTCTGAAGGATGGAGCCGTGTTTGAGGCCGGAGGACGTCCTGCTTCACTTCAACATTCAGAGGAGTGGAAGAGGAAGAACCAAAGACTGAAGCAGCTTTAAATAAAAGGAGGTGAGTCACTGGATGCAGACGGAACCACAGAAATACAGAGAATTACACATTTAGATTATCAGCTGAGCCACTTCAACAGCATTTACATGTGTTTCATTTGTCAGCTTCCACAGAAAACACCTCACTGCATCCTGCCGACAACAACATGGAAGTCCACCACATCCCTTCCTTTCTCGCCAAAATAAAAGAGGCAGAAACATGTTTTTACCTTGTGGTTAATTAATGCATTAAGGTCTGCTAATATCATTCTACACATCCATCATTTAGTCCATAATCTAGTCCGGGTTATTCTGGTCTGTATTTTGGGGTCTTAGATCTGGACCTGGTCTGATGAGTCCTGCACAGATATCAACATCTGTATTTGCATTTTAACAGATTAGAAGCTGTATTTTAAAGAGTCTTCAGCCCTTATCAAGGGAATCTGACTCCGATCTGACCTAACGTGCCCTACAAGTGAAAACAAAGGAGTGGAATCTCTTCTTCTGGCTTTCTAACAAATAAAATAAAGACTCTTTAGTCTCGGTGGGACGATCTGGAGCAGATCTGATGAGTCCATATATCATGGTTTTAGATCTGGACCTGGTCTAATGTGGTCCAGATGTGGAAAAAAATCCAGTGAAGTCTCCCTTTGCTGTGTTTTCGCCAAGAGATTACAGGTTTCACAAAAGTTAAACTGTTTTTAAAGAAGCTCTAATCTCTGCAGGACAGTCGACTTCATCTTTATCAGTCTGTGTACTGTGGTTTTACAGCCAGACCTGGTCAGATAAAGCATTTTTTTAAACAAACAGACTAAAGACTGAGTTTTAGAGGCTTATTTGTCTCCGTGGGGCAGTCTAGTCCAGATCTTACCAGTTGGTATATTGCAGTTTTAGATCTAGACCTGGTCTAATGGGGTCCAGATGTTTAAAATTTACAAAAAGCGGTAAAATCTCCTTTATTTTAGCATTTTAAAGAATAAAGGTCTAAATCCCACACATCAGAACCTGAGTTTTATAGAGTCTTTGATCCCTGTGGAACATTCTAACCCAGATCTGATCTCTACAGACTGGTTTCTGGTCTAATGTGGTCCAGATGTTTCAAATAAGCAGCGGAATCTCCCTTATTTTTCCTTTTTTACAGTAAAACAAAGGTTTCACAGATGTAAAAATGTGTTCCAGACATATTTCAACATCAACAGCTTCCTTGAAACGTCTTTAAAAAGTTTTAAATCATTAAAATGAGGATTAAAAACAGACAATCTGCGTTTTAAGTTGATTTTCCCTCAACTTTTCCCTTAAGGGTCAGCTCTGAAGCGGACTGTAGCGTCATGGTCATGTGACAGACTCCGCGGCCGCTGATTGGCTCCCTCCGTCCTGCGGGTCACATGTTTGTTGTGTGTTTGGTTTCACTTCCGCACTCCGCCGCTGCATGTAGCCTGTTAGCTGCTGCGATATTAAACACGTCAGGAGTGAAAACGCGTAAATTATCAGGACAGAAACAACGATTTAAAGCTTCTGACCGCTCGAAGAGAAACTTTATTTCATCTGAACTTCAAAACTTCGCTTTTTATCAGCGAATAAAGGAACCAGGAAGCGGCGTTAGCGTGAGGAAGCTGCAACTCCGACCGGCTGCGTTTAACCTGTTAGACTGACACCGACACACCGAGCCGCAGCCAGGAAGTCATGAAGGTAAAAAACTCCCAGGAGAAAGTTTTAATGTTCACCGAGGTTCTGCAGGAGGACGTGTCTCCTCTGCTCAGAGCCGGACGGGTTGGATCAGTTCTTCACTTTACTGACGGATGTCTGACATGTTCTCTAAACACACGGAGAGTTTCAGTCCATCTGTTACGTTTCAGGAATTAATTATTGATTAGGGCTGAAAGCTGCTGGTAGAACTGAGGGTGACGTTAAATATTCTGCTACATATGTCGGAAATAAACGGCTGTTTCTTAGCAGATGACTTGAATTAGTCTGTTTCGAAATAATTCAAATTCAGAAAACTTTATTTGTCCCCAGGGGGCCGTTCAAGGCACACAGAGCAGGGTTAGAGGCAAAATGAATAAATAGTAATAAAAATGAATAAATGAAGGGAAAGATGAGAGTAAAAATAAAAATAAAACACGGAAATACAATAAAATAAAAACAAGCATGTATGTACAGTTTATAGGAACATACAGTATGCAAATAAAGCAATAATAATAAGAATAACAATAATCTAACCTTTATTGATCCTCTTGGAGAAATTCCTTCTCTGCATTCGACTTTTATGTCTGAGAAAATTTGCAAAAGCCTATTTTTTTGACTCTTTAATGTTTCTTCTACCTGAATCAATGTGACCAAAGAAATATTTACAATTTATAGATAAAGATGCATCACATTTAGGATGTTTCTAGACAAATTTGTAGTATTTTTTTTAGATTTTTATTTTTATTTATTTATTATTTTTATTTTTAAAGTTTAGGCTGCATGTGTTTAATATATCTACTATCCTTGTTTACACTATATTTAACATGGGTTTTATATTGAAAATATAGAAATGATCTCTTCTGCAGTTGTTCCATGAGCTATAACTTTTTAAAAAATATAACCCTCATTAAGTTCAATTCAAAACCTTTATTTGTCCCCAGGGGCCATTCAAAGCACACAATTATTAATATTCCAATCATGGATATTGATAAAAATGAATAAATAAAGTAAAGATGAAAGTTAAAAAAATATTAAAAATACAATACAATAAAATATGTATGTAAAAGTATCATTTTTAATAAAAAATATGATCTGAATGTGTCAAATATATAAAAATATGATTGTAAATTATGATCTCATGAACTCAATCAAGCCATTTTGATGCATTAATAACGTTTCAGTCACCATGTGGGAGCTAGTAGAAAACTGCTTTATTTAAGTTTAACTGGTCGTTGGTTTTAATCTGAGTAGATGAAATAATGCAGAGACAGAAGGACGAATGCTGGTGAAGGTGATCAGAATAGTCTCCACCTTTGGATTCACTCAGAACTTTGTGTCTGAGAAAAGCTGCAAACGTGTGTTTTGGTGACACTTTAATGCTTCTTCTACCTGAATCAATAATCATACATCACATTTAGGTTGTTTATAGGCAAAGTTATAGCATCTCTTTCATGTTTAGGCTGCATATGTTTGGTATTATTTTTATTTTTTCTAACCTTTATTGATTCATTCCATCTCTACATGTGACTCATCCTGTCCATAGTTAACTATACATGCTAGGAGCAGTCAGGGGTTAAGGGTCTTGCTCAGGGGCCCACAGTGGTGATAACTGGGACTAGCACTCTCACTCTCCCACCTCAACCTTTTGCCGATCCGGGGACTCGAACCGGCGACCACCGGTTACAAGTTCGCTTCACAAACCACCCAAACCACCACTGCCCCAGATGTGTTCCCTGACCGGGAATCGAACCGGGGCCGCGGCGGTGAGAGCGCCAAATCCCAGCCATGAGGAACTTTTTATGTCCAATATCCTTGTTTACACTGTAAATAACATGAGTTTTATATAGAAACATAGAAATGATCTCTCCCAGTTCCCCTCTGAGCTGTATTTCTTTAAATATAACCCTCATGAATGAAGTACAGCATTAATAACACTTCAGTGTCCGTGTTGGAGCTGCAGTAGTCTGAACACCACATGATGCTGATGCTGAAGCGATAAATAGAGCAGCCTTATTCCACAGTTTAAGTGTTCCAACATCCAGACGTTTAGATTTCCTCTGGTGTGTTTTTGTTCATGAAGACGTCCAAGTCAGAGTTTAACCACTGAATGTTGAACTTTGTCCAGGTGGGAGTCGATTAAATCATTTCTCAACGTGGTTTTTGTACGAAATGTTGAGTAATTGTTGAAGGAGCAGTTTGTGGATTGTTGTCGATGCTTTGACTTTAGTTATTGATGATTGTTGCTGTTGATTGATCCGTCAGTCGGTCAGAAAGTGGAGGAAAAACGTGGATCAGAGTTTATTTAAATGTCTGGTTTAGTGTCACAGAGGAGGAAAGAAACCAGGAAATATTCACACTGAAGAAGATTAAATCACAGAGTTTAGACTGATTATATTTTTAAAAGAACTCAAACTGATTAATTGATTAGTGCAGTGGTCGATGATTAACTTATTAGGTGACAACTGATCTGTTAATCGCTGCAGCTTGACTTAATACAGTTAATTAAATACCAGATAAATCAACGTCTGAAGGATTCAAACTGCAGTTAATGATCGTCTGCTTCACACATTCATCCACTGGTTGTTTTCTTGACTGACTGATGGATTAATTTTACTATAAAATGTCAGAAAATAGTAAAAACTTATAGTTTATTCTCACTTTTTGGACCATAAAGTCACTTAATCACCTGTCTGAAGATCCTCAGTCGTCCAGGTCTTTGTTCTCCTCGTGGTTTCTATCGTAGCGTCTGGACTGGCTGGAGTTCATAGAAGACGTTTCGTACGAAGCTTAATATCATTTATGATGATTAAAACCAGCAAATCTCCACGTTTCTGATGCAGGAAAGAGCAAATGAAGAGTTCATTAGCAGAAACAGACAACTCCATGTTTACCAGAGATAATATCAATCAGACTGATGCTGAGAACATCAGTAGAAACCTGAAAGATCAGATGTTTAGGGTCGGGTTGCTTCGTCTTTGTCTTTTTTATTTCCTCTCTGTCATGTTGTATCTCGTTTGGCTTGTTCTGTGTGGTTTACTGTCCTGTTTCAGTCAATTCGTTTGTCATTTTGTGACTTGTTTTTCTTGTTTTGTGCCTTATTTGGGTAATTTTTTGTCTCGTTTTCATCCTTTTGTGTCTCGTTTCTCTTGTTTTCTGTGGTTTACTGTCCTGTTTCGGTCATTTTGTGTGTTGTTTTGGTCATTTTGTGACTTGTTTTTCTTGTTTTGTGTGGTCCTGTGCCTTATTTTGGTAATTTTTTGTCTCATTTTCGTCCTTTTGTGTCTCGTTTCTCTTGTTTTTTGTGGTCTACTGTCCTGTTTCGGTCATTTTGTGTGTCGTTTTGGTCGTTTTGTGTCTCATTTGTCTTGTTTTATGTTCAGTTTCCTTGTGTTGTGTCTCGTTTCTCTTGTTTTGTGTGGTTTACTGTCCTGTTTCAGTCAATTCGTGTCTCATTTTGTGACTTGTTTTTCTTGTTTTGTGTAGTTTTGTGCCTTATTTTGGTAATTTTTTGTCTTATTTTCGTCCTTTTGTGTCTCGTTTTGCTTGTTTTTTCTATTTTACTGTCCTGTTTTGGTCATTTTGTGTGTCATTCGTCTCGTTTTGTGTTTGGTTTTCTTGTGGCGTCTCTTGCTTTTGCCGTTCCGTGTTTATTTGCTACAGTTTTGTCTCTTTGTGTTTGTCGTTTTTACATCTTGTTGAGTTTGTGGAAGACGTTCCACCTCTCGTCCAAGAGGCTTCAACCTCAACGTTTTCCACAAACTCAGGCCAGTACAGATGATGAGATAGAAACCATGAGTTTGGAGTTAAGACTCAGATTGTTGGTCTGATACCGAAGCAGTTTTGGCTTCAGCGGACTAATAAATCACTTCCTGTGTGGACGGGTAGCACCAGACCCATCTTGATGGTGGTTTCCATCATGGGACCAGGATGTGAACAAACCACTCATGTCCTGTTGGTTTTCAATGAGTGATCAGTAATTAGACGTATCACTATAAGGAGGTCTTAATGGTGTCTAATGATCCATGCCTTCCAGGTGAACCTCTGTCCCGGTCCAGGCCCCGTCCTGCTGTGGACTCTGTGGGTCCAGCTGGTTCTGAGCGGAGTCCAGGCCACCGACGGCGGCACCAAGAACTGCAAGCTGTTCTCTGAGTCCGACTCAGAGCGGAAAGTCCTGAACCGAGTGGAGCCGCTGGCGAACAGGAAGTAAGAGGAGAGTCAGATCCAGTGATGGATGTTAGGATGTTATCTACCGTTGACCTCTGAACTCACCAAACTCATTTAATCCACTGTAGGAGAAAGACCTGCAGGACAACCGAGGTTCAGACCCCAGGACTCAGAGTAAACACAGAAACAAAGATGAAATTCTTTGATCGTTTATTGATTTAAAAATCTAACATCCAACAGGTTTCTAAGTGTCCTCAGAGGTTTAAACGCTGGAAATAGTCGAGGCTCCACATATTTAACTATTTACATTTCTAATTAGTTTCCATGCTTACCTCCCTTCTCTGCTCTGTGGAAACACTGCCTGCAGTTCAGCAGAGTTTTACAGCCTCTACAAACTCAGTCAGACAGTTTTACCTGCTTTCTGTTGTTTTATGTCTCATTTTTCTCATTTTGTCTCTCATTTTTCTCATTTTATGTCTCAATTTGTCATTTTGTGTTTTATTTTTCTCATTTTGTGTTTCATTTTTCTCATTTTGCGTCTCATTTTTCTCATTTTGTGTCTCATTTTCTCATTTTGCGTTTCAGTTTTCTCATTTGTGTTTCATTTTTCTCTTTTTTGTTTCATTTTTCTCATTTTTTCTTCATTTTCCTCATTTTTGTTTCATTTTTCTCATTTTTGTTTCATTTTTCTCATTTTGTGTCTCATTTTTCTCATTTAGTGTCTAATTTTTCTCATTTTGCGTCTCATTTTTCTCATTTTGTGTCTCATTTTCTCATTTTGCGTTTCATTTTTCTCATTTTGCCTCTCATTTTTCTTATTTTGTGTCTCATTTTCTCATTTTGCGTTTCATTTTTCTCATTTTTGTTTCATTTTTCTCATTTTTGTTTCATTTTTCTCATTTTGTGTCTCATTTTTCTCATTTAGTGTCTAATTTTTCTCATTTTGCGTTTCATTTTTCTCATTTTGCGTCTCATTTTTCTCATTTTGCGTCTCATTTTTCTCATTTTGTGTCTCATTTTTCTCATTCTGTCTCATTTTTCTCATTTTTGTTTCATTTTTCTCATTTTGTGTCTCTTTTTTGTAGTGTCTCATTTTTCTCATTTTGCTTCTCATTTTTCTCATTTTGTGTCTCATTTTTCTCATTTTGCTTCTCATTTTTCTCATTTTGTGTCTCTTTTTTATAGTCTCATTTTTCTCATTTTTGTTTCATTTTTTTCATTTTGTCACTCATTTTTCTCGTTTTATGTCTCAATTTCTCATTTTGTGTTTTATTTTTCTCATTTTTTGTTTCATTTTTCTCATTTTTGTCTCTTTTTTTATAGTGTCTCATTTTTCTCATTTTGCGTTTCATTTTTTTCATTTTGTGTCACTTTTTTGTAGTGTCTCATTTTTCTCATTTTTTGTTTTATTTTTCTCATTTTGTGTCTCATTTTTTTATTTTGTGTTTCAGTTTTCTCATTTTGTGTCTCATTTTTTTATTTTGTGTTTCATTTTTCTCATTTTGTTTCATTTTTCTCATTTTGTGTTTCATTTTTCTCATTTTGTGAATCTTTTTTTCTTTTTTTGTGTATTTTACTGTCATATTTCGTTCATTTTGTGTCTCGTTTTTGCTGTTTTATGGTCATTTGTGAAACAGTTTGGCCTCCTTTCTGTTGCTTTATGCCTTGTTTGTCAAATTTTTTGTCATTTTGTGTTTTGTTTTTCTTGTTTTGTGTAATTTTGTGTCCTATTTCGTTCAGTTTCCGTCTCCTTTCTGCTGTTTTGTGTTGCTTCGTGTCTCTTCGGGACGGTTTTGCCTCCTGTTGATGTATGTGTCTTTCTCATTTCTCATTTTGTGCCTCGTTTTTCTTGTTTTTCTTGATTTGTGTGTTATTTCAGTCATTTTCCGTCTCCTTTCTACTGTTTTGTGTCTCGTTGTGACAGTTTTGTCTCGTCTTTGTCTTGTTTTGTGTCTCGGTTTGGTCGCTTGAGACAGTCCAGTCTCTTGTTTTGTCTTTATGTCTCGTCTTGTTTCTCAGTTTTTCTCAGTAAGTCTGAATTTTATTTGTTGTAACAGATTCTGTTAAATAAGAAGTGCAGAATAAAGGGTTGTTTAATGAAACGTCATAATTCTAAGTTAGGATTTGGTGGATTTTACTGAAAGAAAGGTGGTTCTTTCTGCTTTTACTGTTCACGGTTGTTGAATGTTGTCGTTACAGGGATTAGTCTTTAAAGATAACGTGGTTCTGAGGCTCAGAAGGTTCATCAGATCTTCTGAATCTGGAAGAAGATGATGGTTTTCTGCTTTCTGAAACCTCCTGTCTTGCTTGTTACTAACTGGACGTTGTTCTGGCGTTTTCAGCTTCACAGGAGAGTCTAAGAGCAAAGACGAGAGCTACACCTACGTGTTCCAGCTGTGTGGAGACGCAGGAGGAGTCCCAGGAGCCGGAGTCATCCAGGTGAACAACAAGCAGAAGGACACCACCGTGATCGGCCTCTACAACTCCACACAGGCCATCGGAGGAAGTAAGAGCTGCTGCTTGACGTACCACAGCTTTACTCTGAATCAGGGTAGATTTTGATTCTCCTTGAAGTAAAACTGTGTCGTGTTTTCAGACGAACTACGAGCTTCAAAAGTGTGAAGCCTGAAAACTGAACCCTTCGTTTAGATCAGAGCTTTTACACCTCAGATCATCAGGAGCGTTTGATCCACCATCTCTGATCTGCTTGAAGCTTTTTTTATCATAAACTCTGGATATTTAAAATCATGTGTGGAAGTTTAGACTGATGTGTCAAACACTTTGTGAGATAATGCTTTTTAAAACTCCCCGTTTGTCAGGTTTGTTCTCCTGTTAAATCTGAGTCTGTTCCAACATCAACATCTGAGGAACTGTTGAAGATAAAACCTGAAACGTTCCCTGGTGGTTCTCATCACGTCACTGATCCAGAATCTGCTCTCTTTGGATCAGACCATCTGCTAATATTTTAGTTTTTGTGCTAGAGCTTGTCAGAATCCAACTGCAGTAACTTTAATTTAATTTTTGTGTCCAAGTATTTCCTATTAAATTATTCTGTTACTCTAAATGTTTAGTATTATTGTGGTTCAGTAACTACAGTAATCAGTCGTCTATGGGGGGGTTGGGTAGCGACCTTATATCTATTTTATTATTGATTCTAAGGCTTTATAAACCCTCCACACTCTTTTAAACACTGGCTTCAATCACTGCCGATCAATCAGACCGACTGGCTCAAGAGGAAGTAGCTGAGTTTTCCATCCGTGTCGACTCGTCTGCTGTATGTTGCGTGTTCTATACTACATGTTTATATACCATGTAAAAATCCACCATACAGCGAGAAAAGTGAACCACGATATGGCGACTACTGTATTTATATTTCTCCTTCTTCTACTTCTCCTCCTCCTCTTTCTTCTTTTTCTTTACGATATAATACGATACTGCTCCTCCTCCTTCTCCCTCTCCTTCTTCTTCTTCTCCTTCTTCTTCTGCTCCTCCTCCTCCTCCTTCTTCTTCTTCTCCTTCTTCTCTTGCTCCTCTTCTTCTTCTCCTCCTCCTCCTTCTTCTTTTTCTGCTTCTGCTCCTCCTCCTCCTCCTTCTTCCTCTCCTTCTTCTTCTTCTCCTTCTTCTTCTTCTGCTCCTCCTCCTCCTTCTTCTTTTTCTCCTTCTTCTTCTGCTCCTCCTCCTCCTTCTTGTTCTTCTCCTTCTTCTCCTCCTCCTCCTTCTTGTTCTTCTTCTCCTTCTTCTTCTCCTCCTCCTCCTCCTTCTTGTTCTTCTCCTTCTTCTTCTGCTCCTCCTCCTTCTTGTTCTTCTCCTTCTACTTCTTCTGCTTCTTCTCCTTCTTCTCCTTCTTCTTCTCCTCCTCCTCCTCCTTCTTTTTCTTCTCCTTCTTCTGCTCCTCCTCCTCCTTCTTCTTTCTCTCCTTTTTCTTCTCCTTCCTCTTCTTCTTCTCCTCCTCCTTCTTCTTCTTCTTCTTCTTCTTTTTCTTCTGCTCCTCCTCCCCCTCCTCCTCCTCCTCCTCCTCCTCCTCCTCCTATAAAGACTTCATGCTAACCACCATGTTGGAGCAGAGCCTGTGAAGCGGTGCTGCTGTCTGATGCAGTGACTCTGTTCTGTTCTGTGTTGATGTTGTGTTGTGTTGTGTTGTGTTGATGTTGTGTTGTGTTGATGTTGTGTTGATGTTGTGTTGTGTTGTTTCTATGTTGTGTTGATGTTGATGTTGTGTTGTGTTGATGTTGTGTTGTGTTGATGTTGTGTTGTGTTGTTTCTATGTTGTGTTGATGTTGATGTTGTGTTGTGTTGATGTTGTGTTGTGTTGTGTTGATGTTGTGATGTGTTGATGTTGTGTTGTGTTGTGTTGTGTTGTGTTGTGTTGATGTTGTGATGTTGTGTTGTTGTGTTTCTATGTTGTGTTGATGTTGATGTTGTGTTGTTTCTATGTTGTGTTGATGTTGATGTTGTGTTGTTTCTATGTTGTGTTGATGTTGATGTTGATGTTGATGTTGTGTTGTGTTGTGTTGATGTTGTGTTGATGTTGTGTTGTGTTGTGTTGATGTTGTGTTGTGTTGTGTTGATGTTGTGTTGTGTTGTTTCTATGTTATGTTGTGTTGTGTTGTGTTGATGTTGTGTTGATGTTGTGTTGTGTTGTGTTGTGTTGTGTTGTGTTGATGTTGTGTTGTGTTGATCTTGTGTTGTGTTGTGTTGTGTTGTGTTGTGTTGATGTTGTGTTGTTTCTATGTTATGTTGTGTTGTGTTGTGTTGATGTTGTGTTGTGTTGTGTTGTGTTGATGTTGTGTTGTGTTGTTTCTATGTTATGTTGTGTTGTGTTGTGTTGTGTTGATGTTGTGTTGTGTTGATGTTGTGTTGTGTTGATGTTGATGTTGTGTTGTGTTGTGTTGATGTTGTGTTGATGTTGTGTTGTGTTGTGTTGATGTTGTGTTGTGTTGTGTTGATGTTGTGTTGATGTTGTGTTGTGTTGTGTTGATGTTGTGTTGATGTTGTGTTGTGTTGATGTTGTGTTGATGTTGTGTTGATGTTGTGTTGATGTTGTGTTGTGTTGTGTTGATGTTGTGTTGTGTTGTGTTGATGTTGTGTTGTGTTGATGTTGTGTTGTGTTGTGTTGTGTTGATGTTGTGTTGTTGTTGATGTTGTGTTGATGTTGTGTTGTGTTGTGTTGTTGTGTTGTGTTGATGTTGTGTTGTGTTGTGTTGTTGTGCAGGTGACTGGGTGATGCTGATCTACAGGAACGGTGATCGGTACGACGGCCACTGCTCCAAGGAGATGAGGAAGGCCATCGTCATGATCTCCTGCAACAGGAACACAGACATGGTACAGAAACACGGACGGCTTTAAATAGATTTACATATACGGGGCCTGATGACATGAGAGCTGTTTACAGGAGTTTTAAGGCTCATCAGACTCTAAAACGCTTCTGTTAACTTAATAATTCAGTGATGCAGATTTTAAATCCCTGCCAGGAAGGGGCCCAGTCAGGTTTCTGTCTCTGCAGAGGTTTGATTCATTCTGAGATTTGGACTGGACTCTTAGGTTGTGGTTGACGTGGAGGTTGTGGTTAAGAGCAGGTGTCTGGCTCGGTGTTGGCTGTCAGAAGCTGAGGAGGGACTTCAGCTCAAAGCCTTTTAATCCTGAACGGCAGCAGAAATGCAGAGAATCCAGACGGTCGAGATCGTCGGGGTTGAACTCGACGCAGCCGAGAGTCTTTGGTGTCGGGTTAAAGAAGCAAACTTTACTGTGACGGAGCTCTAAATCCTCCAGAAAGCCGGTGACCTGTTTGTCCACTGTTGCTGTTTTATACGGAGCTGCGCTGGTTAATGGATCAGTGGTTAAATCTATCGCCAGCTTCTCTGATAATCAGTTAATCCATCTGAGTCCATTTTAACAATAAAATCAGCCTAAATTCTGATTTAATCTTCTTAAATGTGAATATTTCCTGGTTTCTTTCCTCCTCTGTGACACTAAACCGAAGATCTCCGGACAAAACGAGACATTTAAA
Source organism: Dascyllus trimaculatus (assembly GCA_024666655.1). Classification (NCBI taxonomy): domain Eukaryota; kingdom Metazoa; phylum Chordata; class Actinopteri; family Pomacentridae; genus Dascyllus; species Dascyllus trimaculatus. Next base: position 1,075,603 of record CM045451.1, read on the forward strand.
TAAATTCTGATCCCCTTTTTTAACATTTAAGGACATTTTAGAACCAAACAGCTGATCGATGCGTAAATAAAGAAAATGATTAGTGCAGCTTAAAAATGAAGTTTACACGCACCAGATTGAGTTTAATGAACTCAAATAATAAGAAAATCAGGTTTATAATGTTCAGTTTTTGCTGAAGATGTTCAATAACGTTAAATAAAAGACCTTCAGTAGCTAAACAGCAACACAAACTCCATCATTAATAACTGTTTATTTTAGTTTGGCTGCATTTTCACGTTCATAGAATAAACTAAAGTGGTGAATTAAGCAGGTAAATGTCAGCCTTTAGTGCTGTTTGTGGATAAATCTGTGCAGAGCTGCAGCAGTTTATCGATGAACCGTCGACTGTTACGTCTAAATTCTGATTTAATCTTCCTAAATGTGAATATTTCCTGGTTTCTTTCCTCCTCTGTGACAGTAAACTGAAGATCTCTGGATAAAACGAGACACCTGAGGAGACTCTGATCCACATTTTTAACATTTAAAGACACTTTAGAGACAAACCACTGACTAGTGAATGTAGAAAACACTTCACAGGTCGGCTGACAGTGAAGATCAAACCTCCGTCATGCTCTGAGGTGAACCGTTGTTTGGTGCATGTCAGGAAACATCCCTGCAATCAGCTGCTGCATCCTGAAAACAGCAGAAGCGGATGCAGAAGCCGTGAACTGAGATGAATAAGCAGAAATCCAGAGGTCAGGTTACAGAGGAGTCTCCCAGGAACCGGCAGGTCCCATTAGAGCTGCAGCTGATGAGGGCTGAGCTCAGTCGAAGGCTCGTGTCTTCCTCTCTGACAGTGTGTTTCCTCGTGTTCACCTCCTTGTGTGTTTCAGGGGGAGCTGGAGGTGGTGGTGGAGGACCGGGACCGAGAGCACGACTGCTTCTACCTGTTTGAGATGGACTCCAGCGCCGTTTGTCCAGCGATCGAGTCCCGACTCAGCGCCGGATCCATCATCCTCATCATGTAAGTAGAGACGCTTTAAGGCGGGGCGTCAAACTCAAACACACACTGGGCTAAATTTAAAACGTGGACAAAGTCACGGCCAACATTGGTATTTATGGAACATGTGTGTGTATGTATATATATAATAATAATTATGGGACCCTAGTTTTTATTGCTTTTTGTTCCTTCTGTTCTGTAAATCCCTGATTGATTGATTGATTGATCGATCGACTGGTCGTCTCTCTGTCCTGCAGTGCGTTCTGTCTCCTGGCTGTTTACCTGATCGGAGGCTTCCTGTACCAGCGGCTCATCGTCGGAGCTAAAGGCATGGAGCAGTTCCCCAACTACGCCTTCTGGGTGGAGGTCGGCAACATGACGGCGGTGAGCGTCAGCCGTTCGGTTCATGACCTCAGTGGAGTCTGCGGCTCGTCTCTGAATCCTTAACTGACCTCTATTCCGCCCACAGGACGGCTGCGACTTCGTCTGCCGCTCTAAGAACCGGGACGAGGCCCCGGCGTACCGAGGAGTCTCAGCAGAGCCCCTGGAGGAGGAGCCGGAGGAGCGGGACGACCACCTGCTGCCCATGTGACCTGACACACCTGCAGCCCTGCCTGTGGTGGGAGGAGCGGCCGGCGGACACAAGGCTCCCTCTGTGGACTCTCGTCGTGTTTCCACTTGTGCCTCGGCAGCTGCTGTCTGCTGCTCAGACCTGCCTCCTCCTCCTCCCCTTCAGCCGCGACTCGTCCAGACATCAGCAGAGACTCTTCCAGGGAGGTCGGAGGGAGAGGAGCGGGAGGCCGGGCTTCATGTACACTCTGATAAAATGTTCCTGTTTTTCTGCTCGGCTGCTGATCGTTGGAGTCCTCGACACAAAGTGCTTCTGCTCCTTTAATGCGTTTGTCTTCAGAGTCCATCAGAATGTAAATGTTGAGTTTTAGGTGCAGCGACTTCACTAGAAACCAAAGCTTTCCTTCCTCCGCCTCCTGAAGTTACCGACTGAACTCTGAGCTGCTCAGTGAAGCTGTTACATTCACACTAAGAGGCAAAGCGTCCAAATTACACGTCTTTATTTCACTTTATTCTTCATTTAAATATGCGACAACAAACTAAAGCTGCAGCGAGAGCAACGGCCGGGTCAATTCTGAAAATACAACATCATAATTCTGTGACTGCAGCTCGTTAATGAGCCAAAAATCCAAATTATATTTGTTTAAATCCATTTATTCCTCATATAAATGCAGCTACAAACTGAAGCTGCAACAGGTCCAGTCACTAAGTAATTAAAAAATAAAACATAATTCTATTATTGCAGCTCGTTAATTAGCTAAAATTCTTAATTACATTTCTTTAAATCTGTTTATCCCTAATATAAATGTGACTATACAGTAGAGCTGCAATAAATCCAACTGCTGAGTAGTTTTTTTTAAAAATAAAACATCATAATTCTGTGATTGAAGCTCGTTACTGACCTAAAATTCCACCTTAGAATTCTTTAAATTATTTTTTCCTTCATATAAATGCAACTATAAGTAATTTTAAGAAATTAATAAAATAAAAAACCAGAAAACCTGTCATAATTCTGTGACTGCAGCTCGTTAATTAGCTAAAATTCCAGATTATATTTCTTTAAATCCATTTATTCTTCATATAAATGCAGCTACAAACTAAAGCTGCAACAGGTGCAACTGCAGAGTAATTAAAAAATAAAACATAATCCTGTGATTGCAGCTCGTTAATTAACTGAAATTCCTGATTATATTTATTTAATTCAATATTTTCTTCATATAAATGTGTAGGGTCATTTTAAAAAACATAATTCTGTGATTGAAGCTCGTTAATTAACTAAAATTTCTCCTTACGCTTCTTTAAATCAATTTATCCTCAATATAAATGTGACTATAAAATAATTTTCAGTAATTAAAAAATTTAAAAACTCGTCGTAATTCTGTGATTGCACCTCGTTAACAGCCAAAATTTCAGAATATATTTCTTTAATTCCATATTTTCTTCATATAAATGTGACTGTAAAGTAAAGCTGCAGCTGTAGAGTCGTTTAAAACATCATAATTCTGTGACTGAAGCTCGTTACTGACCTAAAATTCCACCTTAGAATTCTTTAAATTATTTTTTCCTTCATATAAATGCAACTATAAAGTAATTTTCAGTAATTAAAAAATAAAAACCAAAAAGCCCCGTCATAATTCTGGGACTGCAGCTCGTTAACAGCTAAAATTCCTAATTATGTTTCTTTAAATCCATTTATTCTTCAAATAAATGCGACTGCAGATTAAAGCTGTAACAGGTGCAACTGCAGAGTAATTAAAAAATGAAATAAAACTTAATTCTGTGATTGCAGCTCGTTAACAGCTAAAATTCCTAATTATGTTTCTTTAAATCCATATTTTCTTCATATAAATGTGCCTGTAAGGTGAAGCTGCAGCTGTAGGGTCATTTAAAACATCATAATTCTGTGATTGCAGCTCGTTAAATTAGCTAAAATTCCTGATTATTTTTCTTTATTTCCGTATTTTCTTCATATAAATGTGCCTGTAAGGTGAAGCTGCAGCTGTAGTCATTTAAAACATCATAATTCTGTGATTGCAGCTCGTTAATTAGCTAAAAGTCTTAATTACATTTCTTTAAATCAATTTATCCTCAATATAAATGTGACTATAAAGTAGTCCAACTGCTGAGTAGTTTTTTTTAAATAAAACATCATAATCCTGTGGTTGCAGCTCGTCACTGAGCTGAAGTTCCTCCTCACATTTCTGTAAATTATTGTTCCCTCTTATATAAATCGACTGTGAAGCAGAAGAAGACGTGAACCGTTCTGTGGCTGCAGCTCGTTAAATGGTAAAGTGTGAATATCTCCTGGTTTCCTTCGTCCTCTTGGGGACTTCCTGACATTCCAGAGAGCAAACAGCTGATCGGTTCATCCAGAACATAATAAAATATTAGATATGAATATTCTCATCGCTGGCTGGTTGGAGGACGACTGCATGTGACGTCTGCTGGTCCTAGTTTGTTGTTCCGGAGAGTCTCTGATGTGTTTTCATAGAATAAATGCAGAAATCCAGAGTTTCATAGTGGATATTATGGGATGTCGACTCTGAGGCTGAATAATTCGACGTCCAGCTGCTTCGTTCTTCCTGCGTCGACGTCTGAAGGTTTCATCTGTGATGTTTCCCTTAAACCTGAGTTCGTGCTGCTGCAGACTAAAACAGGCTTTCTGGGTTCAGTTTGACGTCTCTGTTCGTTTCTCTGGCCGTCGTCGGTTCTTCGCTCGGTTCTGCTGAGGACGTTTGGCTTCACGTTGTTACGAGTCACTAAACTTTATGTTTGTTTTCTGATCCATTAAAAACTAAAACCATAAAGACGTTTCATGACTCGTCTTTTTGTGCTTTCAGAGGAAAAGAGAGACTGGATGGAATTTTAAATTTAAATTAACTTTAGGATCTTTAATCTTCCACATTTCTTCTCTCAGGTTCCTGAATAACATTTCAATAAAGTTTAAAGGAACAAATTCACCAAGAAAGAAGAAGAATTTATTTTGTCTCGCACTTTTTCTAGACACCCAAAGACACTTTAGATAAACAATAAAAAGAATAAAATCAGGTAGAAATATAGAGATATAAATATTATTCATATATAATAATATTTATATATATTTATAATATCATTTGACATTATTATTTATTTATAAATATTATTTAAAATATTATTTATATAAAAATATATTTATATAAATATAGATAAATAATTATATTTATTTATGTAACATAAATAATACATGAATATATATTTATAATTATATACGTCATAAAATATAACATAAAAATGCGCAAATTTAAAAATTTATATGTTCTATAAAATAGATTTTATATATTTATCAGATCTTTATATGTCTGATAAATAAATAACATATATTTAGACGATAACTTGCATCATAAATAAGAAGAAACCTGGATATGATGAGTAGTTTTAATAATTCTCGTTCCTTTTTCCTGCTGTGGAGCTGAACTGAGTGAAACAGCTCATTAAAGAAACGATGATTAAATCAGCGACAGGTGATTTAATTAAACATCATCTCCACCTGTTCACAGCCAGAAGCCACAGTCCTGAACGTCTCTCAGTGAGTCACATGAACATCCTCATCGTGACCTCTGGACGTCTAACTCGTGTTAAACTCATGTCTTCGTCTTGGTGGTTTTGATCGTAGCGTCTGGAGCAGCTGGAAGATGTTTCACCGCTCAGCCAAGACGAAGGACGACCTGATGGCTGAGGATCTCCAGACTCATGACTTTGAAGCACACAGGTGAGTTTTTAGGAGTTCAATCAAAGACCTGAAGGGGAAGCAGACTCTTCACTCCTACATGAGGCTGAACTGGTCCAACGGCGCCACCGTGTGGTTAAAGACAGGATTACAACAGAACCAGCAGCTGTGTCCTCTGCTGCCCCTCTCTGGTCAACTCTCATATATTCAGCTTCACTTCTCAGACCTGAGAGGATTCAATTCTGCTCAGGAAGTTTCCTCTGATGCCGAATACTGAGGAGGACATGGAGCCGTCAGACAGATGGAGGCTGTAAGACGTTCATGTTTGACTCTGAGCAGACAAACGGCTCCGTTACAAAGCTGGTCCAAAGAGTCACTCAGTTCTGGTTCACTAGTTAAAAATCTAACACGATGACATAGTTCCTAGAGCTTCAGCTGAGCTTTCGTCACACAGCAACTTACTGAGACCCGATCAGCTGTTTGGTCTCTAGAATGTCAGAACATGTTAAAAAGGTGGATCAGAGTTTATGTAAATGTCTTGTTCTGTGCAAACATGTTCAGTTTACTGTCAGAGGAGGAAAGAAACCAGGAAAAATCCACATTTATGAAGCTAAAATCAGATTTAGAGTGACAAGTGATGACTATGTTCAGCCCTCCTGAACCTTTGTTTATGGTCCGACTCCTTTTAGGTGAGAACAAGTTCCTGCTCTGGGTTTGGTCCTCGTGAGGAGCCCTTAAATGTCCTTAAATGCTGCCGTTTGACCTCAATAAAACCAGGAAATGAGTGAGTGAAACACACCAGAGTTGATAAAGAACGTCTTTAATTCATTCTGCTCTGTATGAAGCGAATCATTGACGCCACACAGGAAACAACAACAGGCAGGAGACAAACCAAAGTCAGACCTCAACGTGGGAAAAGTTGTGCGTGTTTCGACTTAAGTAACTCGGAGCGTTTAAGTTATGTAGCAGTAACATCGATGGTAATGGGAGAGAGCTGTTCAGAAGATGACCTCTAGGCACGGTACGGAGGTAAAGGTTCAGGCAACCAGACGGCTTCAGATCTTTCCTGGGAAGCTGCCGTTCTCGATCTGCTCGTCCCATTTACCAACCTGCAGGAACCAAAGAGAGGAAACATCAGTCCTGTCCAGCAACACGATCAAATACCTGCAGGGCTCAAGCATGAAGTTTAAGTTTCATGGATCAGATTCTCACCCAGCTGGTGGGGCAGAGGCTCTTGTAGACCCTCTGGTACCACTCACAGGGGGACACGTCCTGGTCTTTGGCCGACAGAGCCTTGTTGCACCTGTGGAAGTCTGCAGCAGAAAATAACAGGAGAGGTCAGGGGTCAGCAGCCGCACACCGACAGCAACACAGACAGAAAGCAAAGACACCTGAAGGACAAACAGAACCAGCAGGTCCAGAAACTCAGAGCTTATCCTGGTTCTCCACTTAATTAGCAACACGTTAAAGCTTCTATTTATTAATGTCACACCTGAGGAGACGTTGCTTCATAACACTCTGATGTGTTCTGTCTTTATTTAAAGGGCTGATGTAAGAAACCTTTATTAGAGCACCTTTAATTTAAAAATTAGTAATAAATTCTACCTGCTTGTCAACATTATGACACATAGTTAATCCAGGCTGTAAAACTAACATTACAGATGCTGCAGAAACACACAGCCCATAATACGACTTCATCTTTATAGTACAGGTCCTTGTGTGTCTCTTAGATCCAACGATGCCTCAGACAAGTGCAGTTCTTCTCAAACATGTTTGTTCTGAATGTGCAGAAAGTGTTGAACATGAGCAGGAATCTGTGCTAATTAAAGTCCGGGAGTTATAAATGAATTAAAATGCATGAAAAGGTGCCGCCTGCAAATTTAAAGAGTTTTTAAAAAAATCATACAAAAGAGGACAGAAAAGTAAATCCTGTCTGTGGTTAAACCGACAGGGATAGTATTAAACGAGAAAAGCTGATTTACAGGAGAACTGAGGGCCTCACTGCACTATGTTCCATTATATTTTGAATTAACCCCTGAACTGGTACAAAAAAGAAACGAACCGCTGCATAAATAATCACCTGCAGGGAAGCAGAGGAAAGATTTGGACCCTAAGAACATCTAAGAGGAGAACCTCCAGACTCCACACCGATGCTAGAGCTGCATCTAACGATCGTTTTCACCGTCAATTAATCTGTTAATTATCAATCGATTAGTTGTTTGGTCTCAAAAATGTGGACCAGTGTTGCCTCGAATGTCTCGTTTGGTTTACCGCCACACCGGAGGAAAGAATGAAAACATGACAATCGACCTGACAGGAGCTCATCCTGAATCTGAAATCTGCTGGAGGCGACGAATCAGAGCTAAAAATCAGATTTAATTCATAATATTCTCTGTCTAATGTAAGTTTTAAAGTGTTCTAAAGTGGTTTGGTTTGATGAAGGTTCATTCAAGCACAGAGACACTCAGTTTACTGTCACAGAGGAGGAAATAAAATGGAAATATTCGCATTTAGGAAGCGGAAATCACTGAATTTAGCGTCTTTTATCATTAAAAATGCTCAAACTGATAGCTGGAGGTTAACTTCATGGTTGACAACTAATCAACTAATAGTTGCAGCTCTGCTTGATGTGTCAAATTAAACCTCCCCCTGTGGTTTTCTTGTTTATTGATTGACTGATTGATTGATTCCAACTCATCGATCCTCGTCCTCACCCAGATAGTTCTGGAAACAGTTGCGGGTCTGGTTGGTGTTGGGGAACCGGGCGTCGAAGGGAGCCGTCCGGTAGTTTTTGATCTTCTCATCGATGGTCGCAGACATTTTTAAAGGCTTCTGTCAGACGATACTGGAAAAACAAGACACAGAGTGAATTAACTTACAGCTGACAGGTTAATAAAAACACAACAAGCTCACGGCATCATCACTAAAGTTAGCTACATGGGGGTTAGCATGCTAGGCTACACTGGGCGTGTTTAAGCGCATTTAGCTTCGCTTTGTTTACATTGATTACTACGTAATGCTGTGTGGTTTTTTATTAGAAACTTAGAAGAAACAAGACACAGTTTCACCTCTGATAAGTCTCTTAAATAAAAACTCATGACACAACACACAGCGTTAGCTTTAGCTCCAGTTAGCATGTGTTAGCTCGGTCGGGTATTAGCTCGGCTGCTAGCTTAGCTGCTAACAGCCTGAATCTGAACGTCAGCGGAGAAATTCAGCACCGCGCGTATTTATTTTAGTTTAGGTAGATTTCAAACACGACAAAGTCAGAAAAGAGACATTTAAACGTGATAAAAACACCACAGTAATGCGGCGTTACCTCAGCTAACCTTGGAGCTTCTTGTTGTGTCCTGAAAGATGTCCTTCCTGTCAGGGGCGCAGGGGCTGCTGGGAAACGGAGCGGTGGGAACACATCACAATAAGAGCTCAGTTCCGGTGTTCAGCTGCAAGTTTCAGGGTGTTTTATTCAGTTTTATTGATGTGTTAAGGTGGTAAGAGCGTCTTCTGTGTTTTAAATTGATGTTTCTTTTTGTTTTTGCAGCCAGACTGAGACCAGATATCACCAGAAACAGTAAAAACCAGCCGGATCACAGAGGAAGGTCAGAGGTCTTATTAATGAGACCAGGCTGCTGCTGAGCATCCTCACAACTGAACTGGGAAAGGTATCAGACTGGAAGTAGAGCTGCACAACACTGGGAGAACTGACACTGCAGTATTTATTTGTTTGCAATATATATGCTGTAAAAAAAACCCCAGGAATTTCAACAGATAACTTGAATAGTTTTATTTGGAACGCTTTAATTATGTTGGAATGATCGGGGTGGTTTTGCAGAGGAGTGCGTCTGCAGAAAGACCTTCAGAACCTTTCTCATACAGTGTAACACCAGCAGACACATCTAAAATAGCTTTTTTGCTTTGACAATTCAGGTCTGTCTTTGCACTCGACATACAGAGCTTTTTGCTGCCCCGTCCTCTCTGAAGGGAAACGTCTCCATGCTTCATTTTTTGCAGAGTTTCTCTCTTGATGCTGCTCATATGGAATCTGCAGGCCAACAACCGTGTCTTTAAACAACTAATGTGACTTGCGGCGCTTCCTTTTGTCTTCTAAAATCTCTTCATCCTTCTTTTAAAAGTCTCGTCTCATCAGATTTTCGTGCTGCGTCAAAACACCAAGTCAGAACATTTGTAGCAGTTAAACTGGTTCTGATTAGGTGACTTCAGGTGCAACACGAGGAGGATGGAGGCGACACTGGGCAGACAAACACAAGCAGAACAGTGTGGTGAAGAACATGAGGGCCTTTATTATCATGGAACAAGTAGAGAGAAGCTGGAATGCTTTTATTGTGAAAAGAGTGTAAAAAATACTGCAAGTATGAAGAAAAAGAATAGAGAAAAGACTATTTACAGAGAATAGATCTATAACAGTGCTAAGTGTGTATTTACAGGATAAAATGAGATAGAAAACAGTCTGTAAAGGATTCAGGTGCTTTCTGCTGCAGTTCATCAGATCATCACACCTGAGGGGACTGAAGGTTTAATCAGTGCAGCTGACGGGTCTCAGGTGTGTCAGGTGAAGAGCAGCAGGTGGACACGTCAGAGGAGCCAGGACAAACCAGGGGGGGAAGGAGAAAACATCAGGAACCAATGACACGACGACAGGAACAGTCACGGAGTCTGAAAGGAAATGTGTCATCAAAGGACTTTACAGGCTTCTGGAAAGTGGAGCGCTCAGCGGTTTGAGCATGACAGGTGAATTTACTTGTGGCTTTGAGGGATCGGATCCAACCTGAGTCATGAGTTTGATGACTTCCACTCGGCTAAAAGGGAACGTAGCTCCGACGCTGACGCTTCAACAAAGAGCAGCGTGGAGGTTTCTCCTTTTAGTACTTTTGAACATCGAATCGTCTCCAGTTTAATTTGACTTTAATGGAAATAATTTACAAAAACAGATTCTTTCATGTGGAATAGAAAACAGATTTCTGCAAAGTAATGTCAGTTAATTAATAATATAAAACAGGTGATTGTATAAATATTCCCCTCCTTTAAAGTGACTCGTCGGTTAAAGAAGTCCCACAGCTACAGGTGGAACTTTAAACCCTCATTTAAAGGGTCAACACGTAACTTTTACATGTGAAACTGTCCAGAAAGAGGCTTTTAATAAAATAATAAACACATAAATGGACATTTTACAGAGAGGATCCAGAGACTCTCTAGATTAGTTGCTGATCTCCATAATTCTTAACACTATGAGGTTTAACTATAACATTTATACCAGGTTAAGTTCTCTAGTTTATAATCCTGTACATGTTTATCTGTGTTATTACATTACTTAGATTATTCTCCATATAATTAATGAGACTGTTGGGTCTCAGCCTTGATGTGTGTTATAGTCAGGTAAAGTAGTTTTTACATCACATTTGTAGGATTTAATCATCAATCTGTAAATTACTCAGGTTAAATCAAACCACAGGCTGCTGATGTCCAGTATTTAAACTTCCTGTCTCAGTCCTTTTGTCTTGAACGTGTTGCATGTTATCTCTATTATCTTGTTTTATTGCATGTTTACGACCACATTTATTAGTTTGCATTATTAGTCTGATATTGAAATGGTTTTATGTTTCAGCACCTTTTAACTTTTCAATCAGAATCAGCTCCTTTGGCTCAATATGTGAACACAAATCAGGAGTTCTGGTTTATTTGCAGTGAAATTACTGACATAAATAAAAAAAAAACATGCATTTAAACAAGAGCAGCAGGTTACAGGAGGAAGACGAGGGTCTGACTGACAGGGATGTGTAAAAAGGCAGGTTTAAAGTGAACCAAAGTTCAGGTATTTACTTTAAATAGTTGTCGACACCTCTTACATGTCATATGTTGAAGGGAACGGAGGGCAGCTCCTGTGGGTTTAATGTGTGCAGACGTGTGATAAACAGCATAAACGGTGTTTCCGTGTTCTAATTCAGAAGCTGCATGTTCTGTGTTCTCTTCTTTAAGATTAAGCTTAAAACTTTCCTGTTTGACAAGTCTTATAGTTACAGCTGCTCAAGGATCACCTGATCTGTCCCTCAGTTAAGCTGCCATAGGTTTAGACTGCTGAGGGACTCCCATGATGCACTGGGCTCCTCTCCTCTCCTCTCTGTACTGTCATATATCAACATTACATATGACTAACCTGTTTCCCCCCCGAGGTTCTGGGTCCTGCTGGTTCTCTGGGTCTGGAGCTCAACGTCCGCTGGCCTCACCTCCTCCAACCCCCACCCCAACCTCTCCTGCTATCCCTCCCTCCCTCCTCCTCCCTCCTCTTCCTCACTCCCAACCCAGCCGGTCGAGGCAGATGTCCTCCCTCCCTGAGCCTGGTTCTGTCGGAGGTTTTTTCCCTGCCATGGGGGGTTTTTGGTTCCTTCCCACCGTCGCTGTTTGCTGCTCAGAGAGAATCCAGAAGCAACTTTGGATTGTTGGGTTTTCTGTTTCCTGTTTTTCTGTTTCCTGTTCTTTCTTACAGTGTTTAGCGCTTTGTGACGACTTGTGTTGTAAATAAGCGCTATATAAATAAAACTGAATTGAAGTGTTCACAGCTGGAATTCAGAATTCAGTGTCCAACACGTCCCACAGTTTTGAGGTATCTCACAGTTATTGTTGATCAAAACGTGCAGCTCGATCAGGGTTTTGGTTTTGATTCGACGCACGGTTTTTACAAGATTCCTAAAAGTCTGTGTTAAAAATCCTTCCTGACGTCTGCTGGCTTTTCAAAATAAAATGCACGTACATTAATGATACCTTGTCAGGACGTATGAGCAGGCAGAAGCTGGAAATTCCTTCAGACACTTTCTACTTTTATCTATTGACAGTTTCAGTCTGATGCTGCTGCTGTGCCTGTTTTCATCATATATATCTGTGCAGTGTTGTTTTTTTCCACATCCAGAGGAATCTTTGCAAATCCTGAGCATCCACATGTGGAAGAGTCGGTGCCTGTGTTTGTTTTGCTGCTGTAATAACTGCAAACCTCCCCACTGTGGGATTAATGACGTCTCGTTTTGTCCTGTTAAATGAATTCGTTCTCCCTGCAGCGCCGTGGAGTCGATGAAATGCTTCGTCTCTCAGTGGCCCGTCTGAGGACTTCAGAGGACCCAGGTTCTGGATCTGGACTCTGTGACGTCGTCCTTCTCCTTCCTCCTGCTGGAGTCCAGGTCAGAGGTCACAGGTGTCTCCTTCGAGCTTCCTTCCTCCCTCGGTTCGTTTCCTTCTTCCTCTTTTCAGCAAAACTTCACCCTCCAGCCTCTCTGTCTCTGTCTCTCTGTGTGATAATCTGATGGAAACAGACACAGAAGCTTTCATGTGTTTAAACTGTGCTAAGACGAAGCGATGACCTCCAGACCAGACAGACTGAACATCAGGCCTCCAGTCTGCTTAGTGGTTTGATATAAAGCACATACTATCCCCAGCAAGGCCTCTAGCAGCCATACGAGCGTATAACTTTACCCTTCCCTCACTTCCCAGCAGTCTCTCTCTCCAGTCAGGATATAGGTGTTGTCCAAAGCAGAGGAAGGAAATTGTGTCACTGAGAACAATGGGCCCGTTTCTCTATCTATAGACCCAGAGAGGCAGCAGCTCTGGTTCAGTTCGACCAGACGGGGGACAGACCAGAGGACGGCTCGGATCAAAGATGCTGCTGGCTGAAGATCGGAGGCCTTAACAGATGGAGAAGAAACAACACCTCAGGCTGCTGTAAACTGTCTGAGTTCAGGCGGAGAAGGAAAGTCAGGAAACTCTGCGAAGGCATCAGAAACGACTGTGGGTGAGTTTTTTATTCCTCTCTCGGACCAGGGTTTGAGCTCCAGGAGGAACAATGTGGGGACGAACAGGACACGGATTCTCCCAGTTTGTTGAAATCACAGATAACAGGAAGTAAAATCACAGAAAAAAGCAATAATTTAACTTAAAAAAACTTCCTAAAATGTCCACATAAGAAGCCTCTATTCTAGAAATGGTATTTTATTCTCTGACAATGTGTAAAACTGTAAAATTACACCATGTTTATTATATTTAAATCAGCAAAAATAATATTTAAAAAGTACATTAAAAACAAAAAATGTTAAATATGTTTTAACTGTTTTGTTAAATCACAGAAAAAATATTAATTTGCATATTTACAATAAAGAAGAGCTAAAACTGTCAAAAATCTGTTTTTTACAAATAATATTTCTTAGAATATGTGACAATAAAATTACACATTTTTTTTTTCTGTTTTAAAAAGAAAAAAGTGTTTTTTTTGAAGGAAACAGTTATGTACATTCAATATTGAAAAAATACATAAAATAAAATCACAGTAAATAATAGAAAAAATTATATATTAAATAAAGTAAATGTCCAGATTAAAAATATGTAACTTTTTAAAAAACAAATATTAGTTTTATTTTTATAATGTGTGAAAATAAAATTACCAGTTTTTCTGTATTAAAATAAGAAAAAGAATCACTATTTGAAAGAATAATTATATGTATTAAAGACTGAAAAATGGTAAATTTAAATGTTTGTTAAATTAATAAGATTACAGAAAATTTGTATTAGTTTACATGTTTGTTATAAACAAGAGGCCCAAAACTGTAAAGATCAACTGCAGTAATCAAATATCTGTATTTTTACAAATGGTTTTTTTTTTTTTTTTTGGAATATGTGACCTAATAATTACAATTTTTTTTACTGTATTTTAACTAAAAAAATTGTTTTCTGAAAGAATATTGAAAAATTACAGATAACCTCTGGTAAAATCTCAGAAAAAAATAATATATTAAATCAATAAATTAAATGTCCAAATTTAAAATGTGGGTTTTTTTTTTTACAATGCATGACAGTAAAATAACCACATTTTTCTGTATTAAAATAAGAAAATATAATCACTATTTGAAAAAATAATTATGTATATTAAAGACTGAAAAAATAATCTAGTAAAATTACTGAAAAAATTAAATAAATACATTAAATGTCCTGATTAAAAATATGTATTTTTGCAAATATTACTTTTATTTTTATCATGTGTGGCAATAAAAATTACCGTTTTTTTCTGTATTAAAATAAGAAAAAATATAGTTATTTGAAAGAATAATTATGTGTATTAAAGACCGAAAGATGGTAAATTTATTTTTTTTAATTACTAAAATTGTATTAATTTACATGATTATTATAAGCAAGAGGCCCAAACTGTAAATATCAACTGTAGTAATCAAATATCTGTATTTTTACAAATATGTATTAATTTTTTTTAATAAATTACCTTAAAATTACACATTTTTACTGCATTTTAATAATAAAAAATATTTTTGTTTTAAAGAAGCAATTATGTCTGTTCATTATTGAAAAATTACATCTGGTAAAATCACTGAAAAATAAATTAAATGTCCAGATTAAAAATGTGTATTTTTACAAATATTAATTAGATTTGTTTTTATAATGTGTGACAATAAATTAACCACATTTTTATTGTTTTAAAATGAGAAAAAAGAGATTGAAAAATGGTAAATTTAAATGTTTTGTTAAATTAATAAAATCACAGAAACAATATATAAAATTAATGAATCTCAGAGTTTTACTGTGTTTAAATCCACTTTAATTACTATTATTTTACAGATATTTGTCATTATTAAAGTTTCTGATTATTACAGTATTTTTATTTAGTATTTCTGCCCCCCTGCTGTCAGATCTTCAGTGTCTACCAGGTCTTTTTTACAGTGTAACTGAAGCGTCCCCAGGTCTTCGTGGCTCCTGTTTAGATGAGACCTGCTGCACATTGTTGGTAGTTTTCCACAGTGATTCCCTGCAGCCTCACACTGTGGCTGGAGGTAGCAGAAAGCCAAACTGTGGCGGTAGTTTCCACAGCGGACAGGCGGTGACCTTTGAGTGGGTTTTTCCCTGCTTCACCGCGACAGCTGGACCCGAGTCCTGCTAGCATGCTTCCTGTTTGAGGCTCCGAGGGGCTGTGGGGGCGGGGCGGCCTCCTCTGTTGGTTTGCAGCATGTTGACAACCTGCTGAAGGTATCCTGTTGATATTTTCGATGCTGACTTCACTCCATTGTTTTATTGTTCATCGCTGACACACATCCTTCAGCGTGATGCGGAGGCAGGCCGCAGGAAACGTCCACGTGTCTGGAAGCTCTCAGTAATGTGTGTTTCTCCTCAGATGGAGGGGTCTGGAAGTCCTCGCTTCAGAAAGCTTCACTTCCCGGTGGGTTTGTGGATCAACTCGCCCAGGAAGCACTTCGCCAAACTCGGTGGTCGCTGGCCGAGCGCCATCTCTGTCAAGTCAGTCCCAAGTCACCTCGACCCGCTTACACCCAGTTAACACTCAGAGCCTGGGAGCATCTTCACATGAACTCACCTCCCGTCTCTTTTTACTCTCTCTAGTTTATTTTTCACTGCAATATAAAGTGAAAACAGAACAACCATGAGCTCAGACGTGTCCTCTGTCAGTCAGAACGATGGAAACCAGGAAAAAAGGAGCTAAAGTTGAATTTCTTTATTTACTTCTCAAAAAAAATGAAGAAACCTGGAGGCAACATGTTCATTATTTCCTCCAGCAGTGTCTTCTGTACAGCTGACAGTTAAAATGCTATAAACCACCAAAAAATAATAATGTTTTAATTATTTATTTTAGAAATACTGAAAGAAACTGGAATGTCCTCCCTGTTTCCTGGTGAAAAAATGGATTCTCCACATATTATAGATGTTGAATTATTAGCATCACTACAAGAGGTTTAATTCTGCTCTGTGAGGCATGTTTTCTTTTTTAAAAATCACCAAAATGACTCCATTAATCAGCCACAAAACAGAAGAATCATCATCACATTTCCAACTTTCAGCTGGTCCTTGAACGCAGCATCTGGAAAAAATTTAACCAATCTGAGCTTAAAGTTGTGATATTTAGTCTAAACCCCTTTATTCTACTGTATTAGTGTCGTCTGCTCATCCTGTAGATATTAAACTACCTCCATGGTCCATCGGCTGTAGGAAGATGTTCCTCCATGCTGGATTCATTCATTGATCCAGGAGGTTGGATCCTCCTCTTGTGATTGTTTTGCATAACTTTATTTAATTCAGATTTAGATTTTCTTGGTCTATTTTCTCATTTCAGCTGAGTTTTTGAACATGAGCTTCCATGTCTCTGATCTGTGCAAACACAAAGCCTGCAGTTCAACCTGAAAACTCTCTGAACGTGTCCGTTGGTCTCAGCTGAGTCATTGAATCACTTTATTTCTGGCTTCTTATTAATTAAACATGTAGAATAAAGTGGTTTTAGTGAAGTTTGATGATCCTCAGCTCAGGTTTTTTAACTTCCCTGATGGAACCACTCGTCACTCATGAGTAGTTCAGGGACCGTCGTAAACTTGAACATCTGATGACTTCTGTGTTGTTTTTAGGGTTTCTGGCTGATTAAAGGTGCCGTTTCTCTGATTTGTGTTTGTAAAAGTCGACGTGCCTCTCAGAGGGTGAAGGGATCTTATCTGACTTCCGGTGTCTCTGACTTCCTCCCAGCTCTGGACTCTTCCCCTGTTTTATTTCGGTCCTTGTTGTTTGTCCGTCATAACTCACAGCTGACTGCTCCTTCCTCTCCGCTCCGTCTGTCTTCCTCCTCTGTTGTTTCCAGGTCGACCACCAGCTCGGACGCCGCCTCCCTCCACGACGCCCCCTCTGCCCCTTCCTCCTGCCTCTCTACCTCCACCCCCTCGCTGGCGTCCCCTGCCCCGTCCCCGTCTCCGTCCCCGGCCTTCCTCCGGCCGCGGCCCGCCGGGCCCCAGTCCCGCACCAAGCGCCTTTCCCACCTCTTCCTGCGGGGGCGCTCCAACAGCGACCGGGACAGGGCGGTGGGCGAGCGTGAGAGGGAGGTGTGGGCCCACTCCGCTGCCCCGTCCTCCCATCACTACCTGCCCCCGGCCTCCTCCACCGCCCCGGGGCTGATCAAGATCTACGGAGATGCCCTGTCCAGTGGAGCCAACTACCGCTCCCTGCTGGCCAACGTCCACTCCACGGCCCGGCAGCTCATCGCCCAGGTCATCACCCGCTACACCGAGAGGGAGCGAGACGAGGCCGACGACGCAGGTAAACAAGCACCTCCATCACTGAAACACTCCAACCAATCAGGAAACACCAACCTAGGAGCCTCAGGAAGAAGCTACTGGACTTCTCTCTTAGGTTCTTGAAGAAGTTTCTCCTCCATCCAAGAGGCTAAAAGCAGATCCAGCAGCTCCTTGAACAACCGTGACCTGAGAATTTAGTACAACATCAGAGCAACCACAAAGAGACACAGCTGTCCCAAAGACACACAAAACAACAGAAAAGAGACGGAGAACATCACAGAACTAGAAAAATTAGATGCACAATGACCAATGAGGAGACAAAACTGTCCAAACCGAACAAAAAACAACCAAAATGAGACGCAAAGTGACAAAAATGAAACGGGAAACAACACAAACCTGGAAAAATGAGACTCTAAATGACACAAAGGAGACAGAAAGCACCAAAAATAGAGACGAACAATTCAAAATGGAAAGAAAACCACCAAAAAGTAATAAACAATAAGAAACAGACACAAAGAGACGAAACAAGATAATAAGACAGTCTAGTTTCTGTTTTGTGTCGCATTTTGTGTCTGTGGGACAGTTTTGTCTCCTCATCCTGTAGATGTTGAACTACCTCCATGTTCCAGCCTCTCAATCAGCTGTAGGAAGATGTTCCTCCATGCTGGATGTATCTCCAGCTACTGTCTCCTCTGATGCTGCATTCATTGATCCAGGAGGCTGGATTCTCCTTGATACCCCTTTACCCCTGAGCTGGTTCCAGGTCTAGTCCAGAGCCAGATCCTGACTTAGCTCCACTTCTTTGTGTTTCCACCTCCTAAGCACCGACTCCAGGTTCTATAAACTGGAGCTCAGCAAGCACCAACTCTTTGCTGGTCCAGAGCTAAGCACCGAGTACGTCAGGGGCTGGGGGCGGGGTTATGGTGACCAACCATCAACGGGGGAAAGGGACGCACAAGCGCTAATTAGTGTCCTTGTTCTCCAGGACGTCCCTGGTCCCATCACACATGTATTGGAATGACTCCTGGAAGTTTACCACAAACTGTTGACCTGAAATCCGCTACAGTTGTGTCCCACCAGTAGCGTGATCACGGATGTGTCCAGGCAACAGGAGGACCTCCGCCTCACAATCAGCCTTAAGACCATCTATAGAGATAAACATAGATATTATCATCAACTTACTGCGTTTGTTTAACTGCTATGTAATGGATGCTAGCGTAGTGGTTTTATGGTGACCCAATGGCTCCAACTGGACTCAAAGCAAACAGGTTCTTAGGAGGAACCAGATTAGAACCAGCCAAGCCCCAGAACTAGACCTGGTTCTTCTTGATGGAGGGGGGGTATCAGTCTCTCTGTGGAAACACTGCCTGCAGTTCAACCTGGACACTCTGAGGCAGCCATGGCTTCTCACTGAGGAGTGCAGATTTTTTTTTTGCTTTCTTTGTGACAAAACTGTAAAATGAGATGTGTAGAATACTTTGAATTTAGAGAATCGCCTCCATTTTAGGTTTAGATTTGTGTTAATTTTCCCGACTGAGCTGCAGTGATGAACGATTTGTTCAGTGACCATCAGAAAGTTGAAAATCCAACTTTGTTTTTCTGGTTTCTGACTGATGAATGGGGTCACTTTGGTGATTTAAAATGAAAACCTCCGCTCTGGTCTGTGGAGACACTGCCTGCAGTTCAACCTACAAAACTCTCTGAATGTTTCCCTGCTGGTCAGAGCTGAGTCAGTCCTGGAGGATCAGTATCTGAGAAATTCAGTATTAATAGTTGTTGTTGTTCATAGAATCCGTTTGGCCAAATGGTGCATTCATGGTAGATTTCTTGCTAGACTCATAGAGGACACTGATCCTAGTGAAGTATCAGGGTTTTATCTTAAATCTGGTTTATTTTTCTGATGGAAACGTACGTCCCAGATGACGCGTTCATGACCCGATCCAGTTATGTTTTCCTGATCGTGTCGTCATGTTGGTGATTTCTCTAAAACACACCATGTGTTTCCAAGCAGCCGGCAGGTTTTCGGGTCGGAGGGTTAATACAAACATAAACAGCAGTGCTGTGGGAACATGCTCACCCTCCTCCTCCTCCCATCTTCCTCCATTACCTTGTAGTTCTGCAGAAACACAGCCCTGAGGACTTCCTGCTGTGTGATGTCATCGGAAAGCCCATCCAGCAGCCAGATGGAGCCATCAAATGGGAGACAGAGTGCCGGAGAAGCGTCGCCGCCTGGGAATGTCCTCTGCTGCTGGTGGACATGTGGCGGCCGAAGGACGGCTTCGAGCGGCGCTTTGAAATCCAGAGGAAGGACGACTACGAGAGGGAGGAGAGGGAGAGGGAGAAGGAGCGCGAGAGGGAGGGAGAGAACTACCAAGGTAGGTGTGACGTCAGCAGACAGGTGTGATGTCATGCGCAGGGATGATGCTGACTGGTGGTCGTCTGGGCGACAGGTGTGCGCTGGAGGCGGAGCAGGATGTCGTCGGGTGGACAGGAGGAGGGCGAGCGAGGTCATCGAGGGAGGAACTCGGAGCTCAGGAGGAGCATCAGCGACATGAACCTGAGTCTGCGCCGTCGCCAAGGCAACCACGTCACCAACGAGCCCCGCGGCCATGGCAACCGGCCGAACAACAGCACAGCGACGCACGACAGGAAGAACATCGTGAGCATGATAAACCCGCAGCCAGGAGAGGTAAACAATGTTTCTAACCAACACGTGTTAAAGGTCACATGTTGTAACACTTTTCAGAAAATGAATGAAGGCCTCACACGTCCTGACAATGTTTCTTCAGTTTCCAACAGGAAGTAGAGAAATAGGTTTTCCACGGGTGTATTTTAATTTTAATTTCCATTTACAAACACCTCTAATTAAATCAGATAACAGATAATGGATAATGAATTAGGGCCCGTTTCCCGTTTTTCATTTTGCATTGTCACTGAAAAAAAAAAGGGAAACGGTTTATTTTTCATTTTTATTTTGAAATCTCAAAATAAGTAAACGAATGGCCGCAACGTACACGGACCCTGGACTTTCTATCTTTTAAATTTCTCTCTGAGGACTTTTTTACAAGAAATCTGTGTAATTTCTCAGCTCAGTGGTTGTTTTTAATCCGTGTTTGTTTTCAGCCGACGTTATAAAATCCGTATTTTAGCTGCTGGAGTCTGAATTTGTTGTTTCAGTCTCTGCTTCATCCTCGTTCTGCTGTCTGACAACAGAAACGTCTGTAAATGAGAGCAGCTTTACTGTGAGTTCATCTGTATTAAAATGCAGTTAAATGAGCACAGAGAGCAGGAGAGAAGCTAACAGATGCTAAGTGACCCTCCCAGTCCTGGTTCACTGGGTTAAATTAGAGTCTCCTCAGGACACACCATCAAAGTTAATGCTACTATTAGCCGCGTTAGCCTTACCACATGCTAACACTAGGGATTCTCCTGCTGTTTTAGCGACGTTGCTATCAATAATAAAATTAGAATCCAGCAGCTGTAGAAAGTAAATAAACCTGCTGGACTGTCTTCTCATTCTGATTGGTTCACCTGGAAGCAAGAGGGGGCGGGGCTATGCAAAGCTGGACCCCGATTGGTTCCTCAGTTTGTTTGTTTTTTAACATAGAAACTGGATAAATTCTGACTAGTGTGTGAAGCTGAGAGGCTAGTTAGCGGTGGAATGTCAGAAGCAGGCGTCTTCACATCTCAGCAGGTTTTATTTTACATCCCCCAGGTTATAAAACCAACCGTCACCACGTGGAACCTTTAATCTCTCTTCAGGTCAGAGCGTCGAGAGCCGAGGCGAAGGTCGGATGGACGAACCAGCCGATGGAGGACGAGAAGGATTACTCCAGCTGTGACCTGGAAGTGATGTCACAGAGCCTGATCCTTCCGCCGACAGACCGGCCCTACTTCCTGTTGCTGCAGGGCTACGACCAGAGCAAGGCAAGACACGCCGACAGATGATATCACATAAACGACTCCTACACTCCGACATGCTTACACAGTCCACGGCTGGCTGCTCCGACCTGCACGTATGCTAATACCCAGCTGCATGCTCACGCCCTGCGCATGACATCAGACCTGCATGTCTGTAATCGCAGCAGATCATCAGGGTTTGCTTTAACAACCGGCACAAACAGCTTCAGAGCAGCACAAAGCCTGAAAACACACACAGCCCTCCTGTGTACATCACTTCATCCCACACAATGACCTCACACAGGTCTCCATTGTAGCAAACTGTGACACACTTCATCTCCTATCAGCCGATGGAAGGTTGATAGAGCGCTCTCTGCAGATAACAGACCTCCCTGACGCTGTGCTTTGTCCAGGACTTTGTTTTGTACATCATGACGGCTCATACGCATGTGTTCGGGAGGAAACCCACCATGAGGGAACGAGAGAAGGACCGAGAGCGGGAGAGGAAGGGGAAGAGGCCTCTGAAGGTGGAAACCTTCCTGTCGGCTCCAGACCTGCTGGTCAGACACCTGCTGGTCCGCCGAGACTCTGCTGTTCCTGACACACCTGCTGGACAAGGTACCCGAGCAACAACATCCAGACCTGGAGCAGGGACTGGACCTGTGTCATTTAACTCACTGTGGTTCGTTTTTACTCTAAAGTCCTGCAGCTCGGAGAAAATGGAGGCTCCACATATCATAGATCTCTAAGTTCTACAGTCTCTACAAGAGGTTTCACTCTACTTTGTGATTTTAAATAATAATAATAATATCATTGAACCTTTATTGATCTCCTTGGGGAAATTCCTTCTCTGCATGTGACCCATCCTGTCCATAGTTAACCTTAGCTGTACATACTAGGAGCAGTCAGGGGTTAAGGGCCTTGCTCAAGGGGTCAAGGCTGGGACCAGCACCCTCACTCTTCCACCTCAACCTCTTGCCAGTCCTGGGACTCGAACCGGAGACCCACCGGTTACAATTTCGCTCCACAAACCTCTGGGCCGCCACTCAAATGACACCATTTATCAGCCAAAAACTGTGTAAACAGGAGAATAATCCTCACATTTTCAACTTTCAGCTGGTCCTTGAACGCATCGTTTGTGACTCTGCTGGGAAAATTACAAATCTGAGCCTAAGACTGAGACATTTTATCAAATCCCTTCATAAAAAATCCGGCTACGTTCGTCCATCCTGCTCTGTCTGCATGTGATGGAGCTAAAATGTCTTTACTGCATGTTTACTTTCTTGCTTTGCTTCTGCTGTATCTGGCTGCTGCTGATTGATCAGTCCAGTTGATCACGTCTCTGTTCCAGCTCTGATGCGTCCCTTCAGAGGAGGAGCCGTCACTCATAACGGCGTGGCGTTGTACAGAGAGACCGTCCTGAGGCCCGGTGATGTCATCGGCCTGGGGAACCACTTCCTGTTCCTGTACCGTGACCCCCGTGTGACCCCCGCTCCCCCGCTGGCTCTGACGCTGCCCTGGCAGGCCGACACCTCCTGCTGCCCGTCGGGGCTGGTGGACCGGCAGGAGGCCCTGAGGCAGTACCTGGGCTCCACGGAGGCGGAGCTCAAGTTCCACCCTCGCCATGCCGACGCCTTGCTACAGGTGAGACGGCAGGACTGGAGGAGCCGTCTGACTGATGGAAACATGGATTCATGACTCCTGCTCTGTTTGTTTCAGGAGATCATCTCTAAAAACTCCTCCCCGGACTCTGGTGGAGGACCTTTAGCTCCTGCTTACCTCCTGTCAATCATGATAGACCACGCCTCCAAACACCTGGACCCCGCCCTCACACCTCAGATATTACTCAAGTCAGCCAATCTCATTAAAGAAATAGTCTGGGTGAGTAAACAAGCATTTATATGAAACTGAAGGTGGTCTAGGAGTTAAAACTTTATGAATCCAGGTAATGAGTCTCTTCAACACGTCCTCTTGATTTTCCTCACTGTGGTTCATTTTTCACTGCAATATAAAGTCTGCTATGGAAACAGAACAACACGACTGGATAAGTGTCTCATATTTGTTGTTTTGTGTTCCCTCTGGACAGTTTTGTCTCTTTGTGGTTTATTGTATCGATCAAGTATGTCTTATTTTCATCTCAGCCTCTTTTGTCCAAAAACCAAACCAATTGGATCAATGAATAAAAGCAGGATCAGAACCAGAGAACAGAGGAGACAGTAGCTGAAACATCTTCTTCAGAACACAAAATGAGAAAAATGAGACATAAAATGACAGAAATAAGAAATAAAATGAGAAAAATGAGACAAAATGAGAAAGAGTCGACTCAAAATGAGAAAAACAAGATACAAAACAACAGAAATAAAACACAGAAGCAAGAAATAAAATGACAAGCAAGATGCAAAATAAGAAAAATGAGACTAAATGGAAAAACAAGATTCGAAATGTGAAAAATGAGACACAAAATGGGAAAATGAAACGAAAAATTACAGAAAGGAGATTGAAAATAAGAAAAGTGAGACTCAAAGTACGAAAAACGAGATTCAAAATAACAGAAACGAGAAATAAAATGAGAAAAATGAGGCAGAAAATAAGAAAAGCATGATTCAAAATGTGAAAAATGAGCAACAAAATTTACAAAAAGGAGATGGAAAATTAGACAAAATGAAAAACATTTGACAAAATGAGAGAAATGAGACACAAAATGAGAAAAACGAGACTCAAAATAACAGAAATGAGGAATAAAATGAGAAAAACTAGCAGAGAGTAGGAAAAAGAGGATGCAAAATGAGAACAACTAGATTGAATATGTGAATAAATAGGCCTCAAAATTACAGGAATAAGACACAAAATGAGAAAAATAAGGCACAAAATTACAGAAACAAGAAATAAACTGAGGAAAAATGAGATGCAAAATGAAAAAATGAGACAAAATTACAGAAAAAAGGAAGAATATAAGAAAAATGAGACTCAAAGAAGGAAAAATAAGATTCAAAATAACAGAAACAGAAATAAAATGAGAAAAGTTAGACTCAAAATGAGAAAAATGAGACTCAAAATTACAGAAACAAGAAATAAACTGAGAAAAATGAGATGCAAAATGAGACAAAATTACAGAAACAAGAAATAAACTGAGAAAAATGAGATGCAAAATGAGACAAAATTACAGAAAGGAGAAAGAAAATAAGAAATTGAGACTCAAAGTCGGAAAACGGAGACTCAAAAAAAACAGAAATGAGAAACAAAATGACAAAAACCAGGCACAGAATGAGAAAACTGAGACTTAAAATGAGAAAACTTTGACCCAAAATAAGAAAAATGAGACGGAAAATGAGAAAAATTCGACATAAAATGAGAAAAATGAGACTCAAAATTACAGAAAGGAGAAAGAAAATAAGAAATTGAGACTCAAATTTGGAAAACTGAGACTCAAAAAAACATAAATGAGAAATAAAATGAGAAAAACCAGGTACAGAATGAGAAAATGAGACAGAAAGCCTCAGAGTTTC
Source organism: Dascyllus trimaculatus (assembly GCA_024666655.1). Taxonomy (NCBI): domain Eukaryota; kingdom Metazoa; phylum Chordata; class Actinopteri; family Pomacentridae; genus Dascyllus; species Dascyllus trimaculatus. Next base: position 1,100,332 of record CM045451.1, read on the forward strand.
AGACCAAACTGTGTCAGAGTCTGTAAACGTGTCATAGAGTTCATCTGGACGACACCTCCTCCAGTCCTGGTCACACCTGTGGACGTGTTGCTTCCAGGTTTCTACCTTTCTCCTGTCGTCTGAGTCTTTCTGTCTGTTCTGTCAGACTCTATATCGCAGTGAAAAATGAGGCACGGTGGGTAAAAGTGCGACAGGAAGTTCTTTATTTGGAGGTCTGGAGGCTCGGTGCCGTCTGACTTATCTGTGAGGGGTGACGATGTCTCATCGTGGAACTTTTTCTGAGACGAGACTTAAACAAACTTGGCAGGGAATCATCAGGTAGGGACGACCACACTGACTCAGACAGACGGACAGACGAGTGCCGCTCGGATCGCCGCCGGCAACAGCAGCAGCGAGGACGAGCTGATGTCACTTCCTGCTGTGGAAAGAGTGCAGTAATTGTTGGGCCTCCCCCTCACCTCTGTCTGCTCTCTGTTGCAGGATAACATTAAGGAATTCGGGGATAAGCATCCCACGCAAAAGTAAGAGCATTTCTGTCCGACGGGATGTTTCCTCTGTTTGGAATCTGCAGCTCAGTGATTCATGATACATTTGTGCCGCTGCTGTTTTGTCTCTGCTGGATGTTTGTGGTGTGATGAAAGCGCTCGTGTTGAAAATGCAGCCCGGTAATAATAACCGAGGCTATTTTTACCCCCGGATGGTGCATGTCTGCTGCGAGGCAAACACAGGGTGACAGGAGAATGTTCACAGGGCTTTTACGTGAATGTGTGCAGCTCCACGGAGCAGGAGGCGGAGATCGGAGCCCCCAACGTCCAGAAGCTCTCCTCGGACCTCCGGCCGCTCATGTTCTGGATGTCCAACGCCACCGAGCTGCTCAACTTCTTCCAGGTCAAGGTGGAGGCCATGGAGAAGGAGTGGGAGTTCGAAGGTCGGGTCTGAGAGCCTTCAGGGTTAAATGGGGATGAACACCTGGGTGGAGCAGAGCCTCTACACTGTAAAAATAATCAATTAAAAACAGTTGAAGTCTGGCAGCAAGGAGCCGGAAGAAATAGTGGAAAACTGCAGCAATCAACGACTGAAAAATAATGAAAAATACCAGCAAACATCTGTAAAACCTGGAAGTTATGAGCTCATTTAAATGCACACGTCTGATTTAATGATTTTACAGTCACACATAGAAAATAACATCCAGCTCTTAGTAGAAACAGGTTCGATGGTGACGTTATTCACAGTTTTGGGTTTTTTTTTTTTTACACCCAACATGTAAATTAATCCTTATTTTCTGTATATAAAGTCATAAATCTGATATAAATCTGGCAGGAAGGGAGTCAGAAGAACATATTAAAAGCAGTGGAGTCCTGTAATGTTCAAAAACAACAACAGAAAGGTGGAAATAACTTTAAATATCTGCAGAATGATTCTGTTTTTAGCAGATTTAAATACAGAGAACAGTAAAGTCTAACAGTCGCACTGTAGAAGAACAAATTACTACGTGTAAAAACTCAGATTTTAATGAGGACGTCGTTTTATGTAGTTTGTTTTAATTTTTGTTACGGACGGTGCAGAGACTCAGGCGCAGGCAAGGACACACGGCACACAGATATACAAAATCAAAGCGTTTATTAATAACAACGGAGAACAGAAAATCACTGCTAAGCAGGAAAACTAACTAACAAACAAATGCAAAACTAAAAGCGAGCAAAGGCTGAAAACTAACTAAAAGTAACAACAAAAAGCGAGCTGCAAAAGGCGAGCTGAAAAACGAAACAGGAAACAGAAAGCGAGCTACTAAAACCTAAGAGCTGATAACAAACAAGACACTGGGAAAACTGAGCTAAACGGGCTAATGCTAATGCTAGGCTACTGAACCTGAACGGAGAGGGGGGCACGACGGAGCAGGTGAGCGGAGCAGGTGGGAGCAAGGGCAGGCAGGCAGGCAGGCAGGGTGGTGGTGAGCTGAGGTCCGGGAGTGGGGGTGGCAATCCACGACTGGGATCCTGACGGTGGCTGGGTTTACAGGCGGAGTGGAGGCAGTGGTTGAGCTGATCCGGAGGAGGCACACATGGACGGCAGACGGGGAACCAACTGGAAGCGGAGAGGGAATAGCGTTAGCAATAGCAATGGTGCAGAGCAAAGCAAGCAGGGCAGACGAAACAAGAGCAGAGGTTGGCAACTGACTGAGGCTATGCGACGGTCTGGCATCGAGGAGCATGTGGAGCGTGGTTTTAACTGAGAGAGTGGGAGCTGATCATCCAATCGCACGCGTGCCTCCTCCGCTGATTACGAGTGGCTGCACCTGCCGTGCTCCTCGCTGCCCACACCTTGCTCACGCCCACCTGGAAGAGAGAGAGGGAGAGGGAAAAGGGAAAGGGAGGCTGCCAGCTCAGGCAGCAGAGGTGGAGGGCGTGACAGTACCCCCCCCTCTACGTGCACCTCCAGGTGCACGAATACTCCGGTCAGGTCTCCTCCGGTGGAACTCCCGGATGAGGGCAGGGTCCAGGATCTGGCGCCTGGGTATCCAGGAACGTTCTTCAGGACCGTATCCCTCCCAGTCCACAAGGTACTGGAGACCCCGTCCCCGGCGACGAACATCCAGCAGGCGGCGCACCGTGTATGCCGGGGCATTGTCCACCATCCTGGGTGGTGGAGGGGGACGGACAGGGGGGGCCAGAGTGCTCTCCTTCACAGGTTTAATTTGGGAGACATGAAATGTGGGGTGGATCCTCATAGAGGAGGGCAACTTCAGGCGGACAGCACTGGGATTAATGATGCGCTCAATGACAAAAGGCCCCACGAACCGAGGTGCCAACTTTTTAGACTCTACCCGGAGGGGTAAGTCCTTAGCCCGGAGCCAAACTCTTTGGCCCGGGGAGTAGACAGGGGCAGGAGAACGGTGACGATTGGCTTGACCCTCCATCTTCTGGGACGCCTTCAATAAGGAGGCCCTCGAGCGCTTCCAGATCCTTTCACATCTCTTCAGGAAGGTCTGAAGAGACGGGGTGGAAATCTCCCGTTCTTGGGAGGGGAACATGGGAGGCTGGTATCCCAGGGAGCACTGAAATGGAGAGAGTCCAGTTGAAGCATTAGACAAAGAATTGTGCGCATACTCGACCCACGGGAGAAGGCTGCTCCAGGCGGAAGGGTTCTCAGAGGTCATACAGCGTAAGAAGGTTTCCAGTGATTGATTGGTTCGCTCCGTCTGGCCGTTGGACTGCGGGTGAAATCCAGAGGTCAAACTGACAGACGCTCCCATAGCGGAGCAAAAATTTTTCCAAACCTCTGACGTGAATTGTGGTCCCCGATCTGACACTATGTCCACAGGTATCCCATGGAGTCGGAAAACGTGGTTCACCAGATGATCGGCCGTCTCTCTGGCTGAGGGCAATTTGTCTAAAGGGACAAAATGGGCGGCTTTGGAGAACCGGTCGACAATGGTTAGAATGGCTGTTTTACCTTGAGACGGGGGAAGTCCAGTGACAAAATCCACAGCGATGTGGGACCAGGGTCGATGAGGGATTGGAAGCGGTTGAAGGAGCCCCGAACTCGGCCGATTAGAGGTCTTGTTGGTGGCGCAGACGGAACATGCGGCCACGAACTCCTTGGCATCCTTCTCCAGGGTTGGCCACCAGAATTTTTGCCGCAGGACCTCCACGGTGCGAGCAGTTCCAGGATGGCAGGTCAACCGCGAAGAATGCGCCCAACACAGAACCTGAGAGCGAACAGGATCAGGAACAAACAGACGGTTAGTGGGACCGTTACCTGGGTCGGGATGTTGTCCTTGGGCCCGACGAACCACAGACTCGATCTCCCAAGTGAGGGAAGCCACAACACAGGTTCCAGGCAGGATGGACTCAGGTTCCCCTGGGGACTCCTGGGTGGAGAACTGACGGGACAAAGCATCAGGCTTGACATTTCTGGACCCAGGCCGATAGGTGATGGAGAACCTGAAGCGGCCGAAAAATAACGTCCAGCGGGCCTGCCGGGCGTTCAGTCTCTTGGCTGACCGGATGTACTCCAGGTTCCGGTGGTCGGTCCAGACGATGAATGGCTGCTCAGCCCCCTCCAGCCAGTGACGCCATTCCTCCAAGGCTAGCTTAACCGCTAGCAGTTCCCGATTGCCCACGTCGTAGTTCCTCTCGGCGGGGGACAACCGACGAGAGAAAAAAGCACAGGGGTGCAACTTGTTGTCAGCGGGGGAACGTTGCGACAGCACCGCCCCCACCCCTATGTCCGAAGCATCCACCTCCACGACGAACTGCAAGTGGGGATCAGGTTGCGTGAGGATGGGTGCGGAGGTGAAACGTTGTTTCAGGGAGCGGAAGGCCTGATCTGCTTCAGGAGTCCAGGAGAAGGTCCGCTTAACAGAGGTGAGGGAGGTGAGCGGGGCTGCAACCTTACTGTAGTCGCGGATGAAGCGACGGTAGAAGTTCGCGAAGCCAAGGAAACGCTGCAGTTGCTTCCGACTCTCTGGAATGGGCCAGTCTTTGACTGCGGACAGCTTCTGTGGGTCCATGCTCACCTCCCCTGCAGAGATTATGTAGCCCAAGAAAGACACGGTAGGTACCCCGAACTCACATTTCTCCGCCTTTACGAAAAGGCGGTTCTGCAGGAGCCTTTCCAGGACCTGACGGACATGGCGGGTGTGTTCCTGGGCGTCCCTTGAATAGATGAGGATGTCATCCAGGTACACAAACACGAATCGGTTGATCATGTCACGGAGTACATCATTGATGAGGTTTTGGAAGACAGCGGGTGCGTTCGTGAGTCCAAAGGGCATGACCAGGTATTCGAAGTGCCCGAGCGGGGTGTTGAATGCAGTCTTCCATTCGTCTCCCTCGCGGATGCGGATGAGGTGGTAGGCGTTGCGGAGATCCAGCTTGGTAAAAACGGTTGCTCCGTGCAGAGCTGAGAAGGCGGAGTTGATGAGTGGCAGGGGGTAGGTGTTTTTAACGGTGATGTCGTTGAGACCTCGAAAGTCAATACAGGGCCGAAGGGTCTTGTCCTTCTTGTCAACGAAAAAGAAACCTGCTCCAACAGGTGACGAAGACGGACGAATGATGCCGGCGGCGAGAGAGTCCCGGATGTAGGTCTCCATGGCAGCCTGTTCCGGTCTGGAGAGGTTGTACAGCCGACTGGTGGGTAAAGTGGCTCCAGGAATGAGTTCGATAGCGCAGTCGTAAGGGCGATGGGGAGGCAAAGACAGGGCCTTTTCTTTGCTGAAAACGGGTGCGAGGTCATGGTACTCGGAAGGAACGAGATCCAACTTGACCGGGGCCTCAGAAACAGGGCTGGCGGCGTCAGCAGGGGTCAGGGCTGAGTGCAGACAGGTCTCATGACAACGGGGATCCCAAGAAATAACCTCCTCCCTCTTCCAGTCAATGTGGGGGTTGTGCGCCCGGAGCCATGAATATCCCAGGACCATGGGGGGACTGGAGTGATCTATCACGAAGAAGGTCGTCTTCTCCCGATGGTTGCCGGCCAAAAACAAAGTAACAGGAACAGTCTTTTGCTGTACCTTGGCTAGGTGGAGTCCATTTAGGGCTCGGACCTCAAGGGGGGGCTCCAGAGACTCCAAAGGAATGCACATCTGACGGGCCAACTGCAGGTCCAGGAAGTTCTCCTCGGCACCAGAGTCGATGAAGGCTTGCACAGGTACGGACTGGGATTGCCAGCAGAGGGAGGCAGCGAGCTGCAGCCGATTTGGGGAAGACGACGATAGATGGCTCACCTGTATCTCCCCAATTACTGGTGAGCCCGTCCTTTTACTGAACGCAGGGGACAGGCAGCGAGGTAGTGACCAGCCTCACCACAGTACAAACACGCATTGGCGTCCCGCCTACGCTGCCTCTCCTGGACGGAGAGCTGGTTGCGTCCCAGCTGCATGGGCTCAGGGTCTGGAGCAGTTCGGGACGAGGGTGGAGACCTCTGGCGAGTCGATGAAGGGATCCGTGGAGACTCCGAGCGGAGGGTCCTCTCCCTCCGTCGCTCGCGGATGCGGTTGTCAACCCGTATGGCTAGATCAATGATTTGATCCAGGTCGCTCGCGTCGTCACGGGTGGCCAGCTCATCCTTTATGCCATCCTGCAATGCCGCGTAGAAGGCCCCTCGCAGAGCTGCATCGTTCCATCCACTTCCCGCTGCAGTAGTGCGAAACTCGATAGAGAAGTCCGCCACACTCCGGTTCCCTTGACGCATGGCCAGAAGACGGTGACTCGCATCTCTTCCTTGCACCGGGTGGTTGAACACCTTCTTCATCTCTGTGGTGAAGGCGATGTAGGAGCCGCAGATCGCCTCCTGGCGTTCCCAAACCGCAGTACCCCACTCTCTCGCTCGGCCAGACAAAAGGCTAACCAGGAAGGCTACTCTGGCCCTATCGGAGGCGTATGAGTGAGGCTGTAAGTCAAAGACTAACGAAACCTGAGTTAAAAAAGACTGGCAGGAACCAATGTCGCCATTATAGCGTTCGGGAACGGGCACATGTGGTTCACGAGCTGACTGGCTGACAGCAAGACTAGCAATAGCCGGATCATTGCTAACGGGTGTAACCATAGGCGTGGCAGCAACAGTAGCCGATTGGGCAGCTAGCGAGCTAATCTTCCCCGTGAGTTGGGAGACCTGATTTATCAGCGCGTGGTTACTCTCCACAAGACCCTGTAGCAAGGAGTCATGCTGCCCTATCACCACACCCTGACGAGCAATGGCTTGTTGCAGATCTATCTCACTAGGCACAGGCCTAGTGCCGGTCTCATTGCCCGCTGAGCTCATGGTGGCCAGACCGTACTGTTACGGACGGTGCAGAGACTCAGGCGCAGGCAAGGACACACGGCACACAGATATACAAAATCAAAGCGTTTATTAATAACAACGGAGAACAGAAAATCACTGCTAAGCAGGAAAACTAACTAACAAACAAATGCAAAACTAAAAGCGAGCAAAGGCTGAAAACTAACTAAAAGTAACAACAAAAAGCGAGCTGCAAAAGGCGAGCTGAAAAACGAAACAGGAAACAGAAAGCGAGCTACTAAAACCTAAGAGCTGATAACAAACAAGACACTGGGAAAACTGAGCTAAACGGGCTAATGCTAATGCTAGGCTACTGAACCTGAACGGAGAGGGGGGCACGACGGAGCAGGTGAGCGGAGCAGGTGGGAGCAAGGGCAGGCAGGCAGGCAGGCAGGGTGGTGGTGAGCTGAGGTCCGGGAGTGGGGGTGGCAATCCACGACTGGGATCCTGACGGTGGCTGGGTTTACAGGCGGAGTGGAGGCAGTGGTTGAGCTGATCCGGAGGAGGCACACATGGACGGCAGACGGGGAACCAACTGGAAGCGGAGAGGGAATAGCGTTAGCAATAGCAATGGTGCAGAGCAAAGCAAGCAGGGCAGACGAAACAAGAGCAGAGGTTGGCAACTGACTGAGGCTATGCGACGGTCTGGCATCGAGGAGCATGTGGAGCGTGGTTTTAACTGAGAGAGTGGGAGCTGATCATCCAATCGCACGCGTGCCTCCTCCGCTGATTACGAGTGGCTGCACCTGCCGTGCTCCTCGCTGCCCACACCTTGCTCACGCCCACCTGGAAGAGAGAGAGGGAGAGGGAAAAGGGAAAGGGAGGCTGCCAGCTCAGGCAGCAGAGGTGGAGGGCGTGACAATTTTTTTCCAGTCAACATGTAAATTAATCCTGTTCTCTGTTATTTTACTGGATAATATCTTTTAAAAAACAAGATAAAACTGTAAAATAACAGTTAAATAATTTACTATTTTTCAAACCTTGGTATTGTTTTATGTAATTATAAGATAATAAAGTCAAATATCTGTAATTGTTTTATCTTTTGCTGATTTAAATATTAAAAAACACTATTTTAAAGTCAAACACTGTAAAAGAACAAATGACCTTTTATAAAAACGGTAGATTTTATTTAGTGTTTCTTTACAGTCAACGTGTGAATTTATATTAATTATCTATTTTAATTAATTAATTTTTGAAATATAATTTAACTAGTTATTATCTTTATTTTACCAAAACAGGGGGAATTTGTAAAATAAAAAAAAGATTGATCAAAGACCTTTTTAAAAAGAAAAACAGCAAATATTTCTAAAAAAATTTAAATTTTTTCTGATTTAAATACAGTTTTTTTTTTTTAAAAATGGTGTAAATTTATGGCAAAAACATGAAAGTGACTTAAAAATACAGATTTTAATGTGGATATTTTTTGTAGTTTCAGACAGTTTTAATTTTTTCCAGTCAACAAGTAAAATAATAGTTTTTCTGTTATTTTACTGGATAATATCTGTGTTTAAATAATAAAACTGTAGAAATAGCAGGTAAATATTTACTATTTTTCAAACCTTGATATCATTTTATGTAATTATAATATAATAATATCAGTTATCTGTAAATGTTTTATCTTTCACTGATTTTAAATAGAGAAAATTATTATTTTAAAGTCAAACGTTGTAAAACAACAAATGACCTTTTATAAAAATACAGGTTTTTGTGTCGACGTGTGAATTTATATTGATTATATTTAAATTTAATATTTTTAAGTGATTTAACTGGATATTATCTGTACCTTTTTTTTCAACAGAACAGCAAATATCTCTTAATTTTTTTTATATTTTTTCTGATTTAAATGCGGTAAAGAAGAAAAACGCTGTAAATTGATGTGAAAACATGACGGAGACTTTAGCACATCTAAAAATACAGACTTTTATTGTGGTAATTATTTCCTGTTTTGTTGTTTTTAGTGTTTTGTTCTCCTGTGGTTTTACTAGTTATGTGTAATTTAACTAAACAGAGCAGTAGATCATGATCAGACTACAGTTAGAAACTGTTCGATACCGTGAGTCTCTCCAGCTGACTGATGTCTGTCTGTCTGAAGCTCCTGGAGATCCGGTCCTGACGGCCGACATGGACACCTGCTCAGAGGCTCTGGCTCAGCTTGATGATGTCATCATGCACACCTTCCAGCAGTGTGTTTATCACCTGACCAAGGTGAGCAGCGGCAGATTGAATCCTCCGCCCAGCTCAGAGCTCTGTTTGCATATTTACTGCTCTGTGTAACGTTGCATGTCAGTCCTAAAGCCACTTCCAATTAAACTTCACACAGAGACGACAAACGTCCTCCTGGAGATCTTTCTTCCGGCTCTCCACCACCCACCGTTCGTCTAATGTGTCCCAGCTGTGAGCCGCTCAGCTGCTTCCTTTGAGCTGAGCATTGTGGGACGGCAGCGAGCAGAGCCGAGGACAGTTTCTCATTTCTGTGCACATTATCATGTCGGCTTTATGGTGGCTTTAATTAGAACAACTCCTCAGAAGGAGCCCGTCGAAGGATCTGGAACATCGTTATTGGCTCAGAAGAAACCAGAAGCTCTGTGCTCCTGTTTGACCTCTCAGATCCTCAGATGTTCCTCCTCCAAGGACATTTATGAGTAAAATCTCACAGCGTACACACATTTAGTGATGTCTGGCTGCTATTAGTGGACTTTTATTCATTTCATTTTGCTTTATGAACTGATTTCAGACGTTTTCTTTCCTGCTTTTTGCACATACTTCTGCTGTTGCCGTCTTCTAAGCAGGTTCATCTACTCAGGCTGACTGTAGGTATGTTCACCATTAGCTTAGCATGCTAGCACATTTCCCCAGGTGTCCACAGACTTTACCAAAACTGGAGAGAAAACCTCCTCATCCTGAAGATCTGATCTACCTCCATGTTCCATCAGCTGTAGGGAGATGTTCCTCCATGCTGGATATATCTCCAGCTACTACATGTTCCTCCATGCTGGATGTATCTCCAGCTACTAGATGTTCCTCCATGCTGGATGTATCTCCAGCTACTAGATGTTCCTCCATGCTGGATGTATCTCCAGCTACTAGATGTTCCTCCATGCTGGATGTATCTCCAGCTACTAGATGTTCCTCCATGCTGGATGTATCTCCAGCTACTAGATGTTCCTCCATGCTGGATGTATCTCCAGCTACTAGATGTTCCTCCATGCTGGATGTATCTCCAGCTACTAGATGTTCCTCCATGCTGGATGTATCTCCAGCTACTAGATGTTCCTCCATGCTGGATGTATCTCCAGCTACTAGATGTTCCTCCATGCTGGATGTATCTCCAGCTACTAGATGTTCCTCCATGCTGGACGTATCTCCAGCTACTAGATGTTCCTCCATGCTGGACGTATCTCCAGCTACTAGATGTTCCTCCATGCTGGACGTATCTCCAGCTACTAGATGTTCCTCCATGCTGGATGTATCTCCAGCTACTAGATGTTCCTCCATGCTGGATGTATCTCCAGCTACTAGATGTTCCTCCATGCTGGATGTATCTCCAGCTACTAGATGTTCCTCCATGCTGGATGTATCTCCAGCTACTAGATGTTCCTCCATGCTGGATGTATCTCCAGCTACTAGATGTTCCTCCATGCTGGATGTATCTCCAGCTACTAGATGTTCCTCCATGCTGGATGTATCTCCAGTTACTAGATGTTCCTCCATGCTGGATGTATCTCCAGCTGCTAGATGTTCCTCCATGTTTGATGTTTTATTTTTTAAAGAATTTTTAAATGAGACACAGAATAAAGTGGTTTTAGTGATGCATCAACATCTACAGCTCATGTTTGGTTCAGTTTATTAATCAGGTGACACATGATGCATTCAGGGACCGTCAGAAAGTTGGAAATCTGCTGATTCTCACTGTTTATCCTTTTTTTTAACAGAGCATGGTTTCAGACCTGCTGGTGGGTTTGGTGGTTCGGAGGGTCGTCTGTCCCTCATTTATCATCTCCTAAACCCGTGAACTCTCCTGTCCCTCTCAGACGCTGTACTCGCTGCTTCCCGCCCTCCTGGACTCCAACCCGTTCTCCAGGGAGGAGAAGGAGAAGGACAAGGACGGACCTGGAGGAGCTCCGGGGGAGGAGAAGCGAGGAGGCGACGGGGAGGTGGACGACGTGTCGGCGCTGCCTCCGAAGGTGGGCGGCCTGGTGGAGGTCTACCGCTGCTCCCTGACGCTGTCCAGGGAGGCCTGCCTCTCCCCGCCGCTCACCTCCCAGACCTTCGGCTACCTCTTCTTCTTCACCAACACCTCCCTGCTCAACACGCTGCTGGAGAGAGGTCGGTCCAGAAGAGCCACGCTCAGTTCTGGAGTTAATGGTGTCAAAAATAACCTAACCAGGTTAAATGTTGGCGTTGAGGCCCTGCAGGGCTGCTTTTAATGTGAATTCACCTCATAAATTTATATATTAAGGATTAAAACCCGACAAAAATCCAGCTTCACCTGACGACAGCAAATATTAAGGATGAGATAAAAATGAACACTTTATTTAAAACATTTTTACTATAATTTCTTCAACATTTTACTGTCATTTTACATTTTTCCTTTTTTAAAAATAAATTACAGATGTGTAGTAAAACCCCAGAAAAAGGACTGATAAAAAATCTATAAATAAATCTGTATTTTTTTCAATATTTAATTTGTTCTTGTGCAACGATTGACTGTAAAATTACACTATTTTTACTTCCACAATATTTTATTTTACACATCTTTGCCTGTATTTGGGGTTAAAAGTATGTTAAGAATTTAAAAATTCATTTTTTAACTGTTATTTTACAGATTTTGTTAATTACATTTAATATCTAGTCAAATCACGAATGCTGTTTACAATATTTTTTCACAAATAATAATTATTTTACCATGTGTGACCTTAAATTACATTTTTACTGTAATTAATCAGCTAAAAATGTTGTTGTTTTACAGGTTTTTGCTGTTATTTTCAGTTTTTACAGTTTTTCGACTTTACAGTATTCCAGTGTTTTTACTACATTTTTTTCCCCAGATTTCTAAACATATTTTTTAACAGTGCGTATTATATATTTTTTTAAAACCACTCCTTTGACGTCACATATACAAACATATACACCCAACAGATCTGAGGATTCCCTGAATCTCCTGTGAACAAGCCGCATTTTAATCATCGTTTTTATCGTTATTCTTTTAAAGAGTTGTGTGAAAATCTTCCGTCAATATTCAGAGTATCTGCCTTTGCTCTCGGTCACTGTTTGATTCCGGAAATGCAGATTATCAGATGGTAAATATGAGAAGAGCCGGTTGGTCCATTAGACAATACAGGTAAATGCTGAGGACGCCGTGGCCTCCAGGGGGCGCCACAGAGTCACCTTCAGTATAATTCTATTAAAACTAGTTACTACTGGAAAAGCTCACATTGATTCAGATGTGAAGCAAATTAAATGCTGTTGATTTCTTTAAGTGTATGTGGATCACTGGTGGAGGGGGGGCCATGTAAGATCTGGTCTAGAGCACCCCAGTGGGTCGGACCGGCTCTGGTTGTGATCTGGTTTATCTTCCTGTTACTTTGCTGTGTTTCTTCCACGCTGACGTTTCTTCTCTCTGGTTTCCAGACGGACTGTTTTCGTGGTCCAGAGCCGTTCAGATCCGAACCAACCTGGACCTGGTTCTGGACTGGCTGCAGGGAGCCGGGTTGGGAGACATCGCCTCCGAGTTCATGAAGAAGCTGTCCATCACCGTCAACTTCCTGTGCATCCCGAAGACTCGACTGATCCAGGTAACACTCGTCCACCTTTCCGTTACCTGTCCAGGTGTCTGCTGGATGTAGTGATGATAATGTGATGATCCACCCCCCAGTCGTCGTGGAGCAGCCTCCAGGAGGACCACGCCCTGCTGAGC